>JAVFBW010111339.1:0-16259 GCA_034783835.1 Mopalia ciliata | reverse complement strand
GTCGTCATATAAGTGAAATACCCTTGAGTACGACGTTAAACACCAATCAAACAAACAAACAAACAAACAAACAAACATTTTCTAGATAAATTCTTAGAGACCAGTTTTTAAATAGATCTTTATCTCAAGTGGTTATGGGTAACGTCTCGAGAGAAGGTAATAACCATTTACATGGTATATAAAATATAATTGAATATGTAACAAACAAGATATTCGGTATTCGTTAGGAATAAATCAGCCTACAAACTGTTTTTCAGAAATTAACCATATATGTACTACAGAGAATTTATGTTACAACCTGTCGAATACAGAGGGAAGTTTGGCCTTAACCAGAAGAATTTTTCATGGTTGTTTCTCTTGTATATAATAGGTAATCTCAGGAATGTTTTCAACCCTTTCCAAGGGTTCCCACTCTGTCATAAAAGTGAAGGGAAAGTTAGGGATAAACCTTTTACCCATAGCACAATCCTTTATTTGCTGGTATATTTGGCCATTTAACTCGAAATTATTACATTTCCACCTGAATTCCAACAGTTTCAATATCTCAGTAATCGGACAACAGGGCTCAAACGCATTTTTTTGTAGTCTTTCTGATATTTAAAAATAGGACGTCTTTTAAAAATAAATAATGCCTGTCTAATTTTACTAATAGTTTCAATAAAAAAGGTTCATAAAAAATTGAAATGTGGTTGTCATTATTTTTTTTTTATGAACTTCGAACATTTATAGTTCATCGACGAGGAGATGTTGATGTGAATGTGGCTATCCTGTAAGTAGTACACGAAACCGAACAAAAAATAAAATGTCGCTTATTTTGTGCAGCCAGATATTGTACGTAAAGCGTCCAGTTGGTAACTCTCATGTCTGTTGTTGGGTGCAACCGCTCCGATATCGGCGTAATCAAATATTGGTATTGTAAAGGCCGAGTAAATTATCTCCAGAGATCGTCTTGATCATTGCAGATACTTTTTCTATGATAGTCGAGATATGGTTTGACCATTTTCCCGATGATTGGAATCTCAGGCCAAGATGTTTGTGGTGATCTACTTGTTTTACGTCTTCGCCGCCGAGGAAGAGTTGCGGGTGATCAACTAGGTTTCGTTTTAATGAAAATGTCATGGATTTAGTTTTTTTCGTTGTTAAACTTTACCAGCCATGTGTTGAACCCATCGGAGACCCAACAGAGGGAATGGTTCATATTGTGGGGTTTCTGAAATACACAGTGATGTGTCGTCTGCGAACAGTCTTCTATTGCACTGAATGTTATTGCCGAGATCATTGATGTAAGTCAAAAATAGAAGGGGCCCAAGGATAGAAACCTGGGGCACTTCAGTTTTTATTGTCTTCTACAAAGTCAAGTATATCAATTATGACTTTTTGCTATCTGTCTCTTAAGTACTCATTGAACAAATTTAGCAGGTAAATGAGTACGATTTGATGTATTTGTGGATCAGCTGAACTTAACAGTTACAATGTCACTTTTCCAACATGAATTTAAATTTGTTTTAACTCACCAATATGTGGTACTTATAAACATTTATGTTCTTTTCTTCCAATACAGTTGTTCTTGTGGCTCAGCAATGGTCGGGCTTAAGCCAGGGGAGATAACCGAGAAAACTGTATCCGGGTCCTTGAGCCGAGCATGGCACCTTGGCCTGGCTGTGTTACAGGCGCGATATAACAAAACATCACCTGTCACAACAATCCTCAACAAAGAAAATGGAAAATTACTTATTAAAGGAAAGGTAATCTTTCGAAATGTAAACAATTAAATTTTCGATCTTCGTAATGGATACAACATTTATGTTTCATTTACCAATTTAGTTTTAACAATGCGCATACTCTATTTATTTGAAGTCTGTCCTGGCTGTTACTATTTCTGAAACAATGCCACCACCGTTATTAGGCCGTTAAAAGCCATTCCCTAGATATTTATAAACGTTTATGTTTAAGCCGACTCGGCACAATTGTTTTTCCTTTATCCAAAATTTGAATTTATTTATTCACCATAAAATATATCAGAGATTAAAATACAAACAGTAGATAGAATGGCGGGAATAAAACCCCAGGGGGATTGTTCTATCCCTTGATGATATGCATATGAATGACATATTAACAAATGGTGATGACAGTATAACATAGTGTTAAAGAATAAAACAAAATTATAAAATTACAAAAACTTAATTGTACAATATGTACAATTACATTACAGGACAGACAAAGAAACAAAAACAGAAAACGATAAACCAACAAATCACAATATTCAGTGATCATTCATTTAACACACCAAAATGACCCCCTCTTCAGCCGAAGTTAGTGTTTCCTATGGGAGTAATTTCGGTTTGCCGACCTGTGAGTTTGCCTGATCTTTACTAATGAGACAATTTGCTGTAAGCAAAAAATATGCACAAGACCGTTTTAAACATGTCGTCATTCTAACCATATATATTTCTCTTTAGATTTGAACGAACTCTTATTTTGTGATTTAATGTATATATTTCTGGTAAGATTTGAATGAAGTCCGTTTAAATAATTGCTGCATGTGCGACTTGAATAGCAGTAAATTACCATATGTTTATCATTCTGTGTTGCGTTACATGCAGGTTGTCTAAAAGAATACTCTACACTTAGACACTAATGTGATGTCAGATAGCTAAGTATGCCACTCAATTGCTCTTTTAGATTATTGAGGTGAATCGGGATACAAAAGGAGGATTTAATCGAGGGGAGACAACTGTGCAAGGATTGGGGGAATATGCTGGTCAATTACTGAAGATAGATTTCCAGAATGAATACCTAATTGCCAGGTCCCTGGACTCACCTCACGTAAGCCTTACGTAATTTTGTTGATAATTTGCCATGACGTAGAACACAGGTGTTATAAAAGTTCAACCGCCCTTCGCTTTCCGCCATTTTGATGTTCTTTCCGACCCTTGTTTAAACTCTGAAAGTCTGTCGTTTAGATCCACCCACAAATTTACCGCACTTAAATTTGCCTTTTGTTGAAACAAAACAAGGACGCTTTTCCTTAGAGGATTCACTTAAGTGTTGCCTATTGAGGACATTTTCCCATACACCCCTTTGGATGTTTCGTTGCAAAAGTCTACTCAGTCTTGCCATTTGATATTAGTCTACCTCTGATTACGTGTAGTGTAGATCTGTCCCAGTTATGTGTCTTACAGCCCAATGTCAATTCTAACTGGCAATTCAAATGTTATTACTATCTTAGAATAATTAATAGTTTTAATAACTTAATCAGTAGGAGTATATGTTGTTGATAAGTATCATTATGTAAGTTATCAACAGGTCTAACAGTTTGGAAACTATTTCGTTTTTGTTTTTATTGCCACAGGTTTTAGCAAGCACTCCAGACTTGATTACGTTTGTGGATTCCGACAGCGGCGAGCCAATCCAAGGGGAAGAAGCTCGATTCGGTCTGCGCGTGGCAGTGCTTGCGCTCCCTAGCCGACCGGAAATGACGACTCCTGAAGCTCTAAAAGTTGTCGGACCCAATGCTTTTGGATACGATGACGTGACATATAAACCTATTGGTGAATGTGCAATTCCTAAACCTATTCCGAAGTGATGTTGTCAGTGATCTTTATAGTGCTATATCAAAACTGACGTTTTGAAATGATCTTAAACACTTGTAGTGTGCGATGTAACAAAGACGTGGAAACAAAGAAAACTACACACATGTTAATTTTTTATTTTATTGGATGGTCTGAACGAAATGTTTTATGTAATGCGTTCACTATTTAAAAGTACAGGAATGCCATGGTCTATTTGGACCACAGAATAGATGAGCACCATCAATTTGACCGATTTGTTTAAGTCCGTCATTGTTCTACAACTAATATGCATTTTTCTTCAGCCATATTCTCTTTGACATTCCTGGTGATTTGATAGCTTAACGTCCAGAAATATTGCAACAGACCGCTGGTTCATTAATATATTATACCGGCCCGAACAACTGTGTTACGTAATATATACCAGGTCTTTGTAGTCAATTCATATAAACAGCGCTTTAGGGCAACTTGTTTACTGCTGGTATTAGGGACCATTTGCATCCAAACGTTGTCATTTACAGTAAACTACCTACACGGTAAGAAGGTTTTTGTCAATGTCTATTCCCGGAATACCGATCTATCGCTTAAGCATAATGTACAGTATCATTCTCGCAAACCTATAGAGCCAGATAGTAACTATGTAGCTTTGAGTTTGGTGTATGATTGGCCTTTCTCAAACTTTCTCGCGTTAATTGTCATGCATAGGCAGTCAGCCAACGTGTTATCTTAAACGTCACGTGATGTTTTGCCTAGAATATATGATAGTAAAGCCAGTTGTGGACCTTAATGATAACTTTGAGCCTTATATTTCGACGAGACTTACAAAAAAGAAGCAGGCTACCTGGAAAATTGCTCAATAAGTGTGCATATATGCACAATTCAAAGAGAAAGCAATGAATCGAATTGTCCGTTGGTCATTTGTTTCTCAAGATAAATTATGTATAACGGATCTGTAAGTCCCTGTATAAAGTCATTATTTTTTCTGCTAGATTTTCGGATTAAATCTTCATTCTACAACAATAAAAAGAAGAAGCCCTCCGAGACCATTCGTGGTTATGTAGCACAGGTAGTCTCTCGAGAATAATGCAAACTGGCCCATTCGTGAGGCAAAGAACCACTAATGGAAACTGTACACTTTAGTGCTTCGCTATAGAGTGAACTTTAATATTGGGTGTTATTCAGTCCAGAGAATAAACTTACTTGTAAATGTTTCAAAAAAATTACTAAAAACATATTACCTTGTGAATGATTTTCATCTCGAGATATAGTATATATGGTGTTTTTGTTATGTATAAAATGATTTTTATATTTTCTTTTTGGTTTCAGCCTTAATTACTACATACAACTAAAGCGATTTTAAGTGTTTCTTAACGGTTAACTTTACTCGGATTTCTGTAGCCATGTAATGTCTCATAATGTAAAAAGGGGGCATTGGAGGCTGTCCTCTGACGTCTAAACGATCGAGTTTCATAGAGGTGTTAGTGACGTCACAATGCAAAAATATGTTTGACGTCATGTAAAAGTTCCACTATCACGAATGTTGTGACGTCAGAAGACCGTTTTGCAAGGATAAAATTACATCCCTTGCCAACTTTTCGATACTCCCATTGCTTTCTCCAACCACTCCTCTATTTAAACTATCAACTTCAAATTGACGTGAAAAAGACAGTGTTGGGTATGGTATTATGCAAATAAACGTATAGTCTGATGGATGGATACATAGAAACAGGCACCAAAAAAATGAAAGGCGAACCGATAAATCAGAAAAGAAAAGGCTCAGTTCCTACATAAAAACCAAACAGAAGACCCTTAAGGTTAAAGAGAAAACAAATGTAAACGTAAGAACGAGGCAGTATTAATCTACACTGAATATTTCGACAGACTAGTAGATATTGATATTGTCCCAGTGGCCTACGGTGACCTTTTGGTATTTCCCTTTACGAATCGTTTTAACTGGATTCGTCCGGAAGAGTGTGGGTACGATCATTACTGTGGGCTTCTGTGGATCGAGTTAAAACGGAGTACTTTAAGTGGTCTTTCTGCACTCCCTCTCATATTTGTTACAATAATCAATTATTGATACCCATTCGCCGACGCGTTCGGGTTATAGAATCATCATTTAATTCGTTACAACACCTCTTTGTTCCAACTGTTTCCGTCTAGTTTTCGTTATCATGTACTGAAAGAGTGTAACCTCTTGAATTAAAACTACTTTAAATCATTTTTTGTTGTAAAATCAATATTGCGTTTTTTATTGGTTCCGTTTACGGGTGGCGATCACTCTTATCGACGCTTCACACTAACTTAGATGTGTATGTATCACTGCTGCTACTTGAATCTTTCTCCAGCGAAGACAAAATATATCTGCAATTCTTTTTGAGATTACTACAAAATTAGAATTTATGTGATAAATAGAATGTAAATTCCGAGACCGGGATATCAAATTTATGAAACTAATAATTATCATTTATCCTACCATCGTTTTATAAATTTGATATCTCCGGGTCACTTATTATCGATACCTCAATGTATCTACTGATAGCGGAAGATAGATTGCACGAAAACAGTTTTTATGTTCTGGCGTTACGTGGTGTTCAAATTTGGTTTGATTGGCGCATGCAAATCTGTAGAGAGAAGACTTATGCGCGCCTGTTACATTGTGTTTCTACTGGTACAGACGATGTAACTCATGTAAACAAGTCTCATGTTCTGGTGTTATACGTGGTATGCCCACTGATATATCAGAAGATAACTCATGGAAACAGTGTGTATGTTCTGGTGTTACGTGGTGTCCACTGATATCAGAAAATAGCTCCTGGAATCAGCTCGCTTGATCTCATGTTGCGTGGTGTATCCACTGATGTTAGACGATAACTGGGATAAACAGTGTGTATGTTATGGTGTTACTGGGTGTATCAACTGATATCAGAAAATAGCTCCTGTCAAGTGTGTGTGTATTCTGGTGATACTTTGTGTATCCACTGATATCAGAAGATAGTTCATGGAAACAGTGTGTATGTTCTGGTGTTACGCGGTGTCTATACTGATATCAGAAAAAAGCTCTTGTAATCAGTTCCATTGTGCTAATGTTGCGTGCTGTGTCCACTGGTGTCAGAAGATAGCTCGTGTAAATAATGTGTATGTTCTGGCGTTACTGGGTTTATCCACTGATATCAGAAGATATATCATGCAAAGAGTGTGTATCATCTTGTGTTACTTGTTGTATCAACTGATACCCTAATATAACTCGAGAGTGTGTATGTTCTTGCGTCACGTAGTGTATAATTGATATCAGAATTAAAGAATAAAGAAGCTAGATAGCGGATTAAAATACTGCATAGGATATAGTTTCTTTGGAATTATGACACTACGTCCATTTCAATAAATCGATAATAAACCAACGCTCCTTATAAACTACCTTAAACCAGATGTCCCTTGCTCTTGTTAGCACTGTGCATTGGTGAACTCCTCCCCAATCAAATACCAGGATTCATGGGAATGAGAACTCTTCAGTACAAATGTCTTTTATTACAATCAACCAGATCGATCAGCCAAGATACCTTGAACTTCTCGGCTTTTTTTCAATTTATGACGAAGAATGCGCACGATTGGGTGACCCATTTCCCCTAAAGGCCTAGGTACAACCCAGGAGTATTATCAGATGTGTTTGTGTATTTACTTTGAGTATACAACCGCCTGTTATGGCATATTAACGATTCATGTGATGTAGACTGCACGCGAAATATCCCTTGAATAACTTTACAAGCAGTGCCAGGCTAGTATTAGCACTACATTTTAGATATACACGAATTCACAATAATCCTCGTTAACTGGAAACGTCATAAGTGGATATGGTTTGAATAACTGGCTTTCTCATTATTCCTCAAACTGATTTTTAAGCTTGATATATATTGAACAGCCGAGGGTACAATTAGGACCAATGACCACCATTCCGTTATCATTAGTGATGGGCATTGTGACGTTTCATACTACTAGTTGATACTGTTTTGGTATTATCTTTTTTGTAAATTATATGATAGTTTTATTATCTAAAAACTTATTTCAAATAATATAGAGCCGAAATGTACATTACCTTTAAACCGTATATATGTATCCAATAACTATGTAAAGTAACTACACTGTGCCTTTTGTGTTTTAAACAAAAGCTATAAACGTGTTCTCTTCGAATAGAATTGTTTTATCTAAGGAATACACGTACACACATATATACGTCAGTACATAAATAACCTACGACACAGTGGATGCATTTCCACTGTCGATAGTCTGAGAGGAAAGGTAACTAAACTGGCTGAGTTTCTTCGAATATTTCACAACTCTATGCCATTTTGACATTTAGCAATCTGAGCTCTTCACAACATATCCATTTCCTTTGTGTTGTTTTTTCTTTCTTGACTCTATAAGGAATGTCGATTCGGCTAAATACGGTTGACATTTAAAGCTATTGACATCGCGATACATTACAACGCCAACTTGTCCATTGAGGTGTACTGTTATACGTTTGAGAAAATCCACATGTGGAACTGAAAGGTATACAATACAATCTGGCGTATGTGTATAGGAAATCCCATGCCCTGTGATTCAGTTACTATGTGGACAGAGTGAATGTACGGAGCGGTACTGTGCTTCGATTCTATAATCCTACGTAAACTCCTCTGCCCTATTATCCAATATAACAGCTAACTCACATGATTAAGAAAAGAATTTTCGTATCTATAATTATATCACTTTTTGATCAGCCGCACTCCAAATGGCCAAAATTAGCAGGGTTTATAGTCTATTATTTTCTAGTTTAAATAGTATAAGTTTATTTAATAAACGTTTCCCATTGTGTGAAATTATTGATTACTAGTAGTTAATATGATTAATTTATAATTTCTGAAAGAAAACATGAGTTTCAATAATAGGAACTTATTTATCGTGAGGCTAGTTCTTTATTGGGTCAATGCTCTACGAACTAATTTAATTGCTACCACATGGACAGACGGATTGGACAGCAGAACAACCAACCAAACCAAGCTGACTAACCCTTTCGTGGATGAAGGTAATCAAAATGATTATGAATTTGTTCTGGTTTAAGAATTTGTAAATAACTACCGACCGATTATCCATGCATACGTCTCTTCTGACCCGTGGCATTTCCGCGACGGTACTGTCCGTGTGGGAAGTATCCCGCACCGTTATAAATATCAGCTGAATGGTGATTACTGTCGGGTCAAAAATAACGCTGATCAAGACCGTGACATTTCCATAATGTACAAAGTGACCCTGAATGGTCTGGTATAAACTTATTGATAGAATCGTATGTCTGATGTGAATTGAATTGAATTGAATTATATGTTAAAATCCCGAATGTCATTTGGCTGAGTAGCAGTATTGATGTTCAAGATATTGATGACCACGAGCACGTCGTCGTCAATGAATTCACAGCAATGCGTTTTGCTTAACGGTGGGACTATATCCATGTGGTCGGGGTCAACAAGTGACATTCAACATGTCGGCCACAGGAAGGAGATCAGGGAAGTTAGAGCTTCCTGTAACAAAACAAATACATCATATACAAAACAACCGTTATAAAATCATTTTATTTGAAATGTCTTAAATCCGTATTCTTTAAGGTTAAAACAGATGGTATTAAAGTTATTGACATTTATTTTCCAATATATATCGATTGGAAAGATGGTGTAAGGTGTTTTAGTTGGAAAAGCAATCAGTAGAAAACACTTTCTGAATAAATATTAAAATCATTAGGCGTCTATGCAAATGTTTATTAAATTGCGTTAAAACATTACCACCAGTAATTGAACATTTTAAAACACAGTGTATTATTTAAAAAAAAAATTTGTGTATCTAATGTTCCCTTAGCTAGCAGTGTTAACAGCCAAGGTATCCTTTAATAGATTGAGATTTAATTAGTGGAGCAGTTTTAGTATAAAAGAGGAACGTGACATCAGATCAACTGTGGTGGGTTTAATTACAGTCGAGAAAAAAGTGTTCACCTTGCAGACTATGGATCTGGAATACAGAGAACGAAATTTAGGTTCAAATCATCTGGGAAATATTGTGGAAACCAAACGCCACTTCTTCCGTGAATTTAGAGACAAGCGTACTCTCGGGGGAATCGGCCAATTAACAAGGTCAAGGTCAACAGATTATATTCGAAACGTTTTTACAGAGATGAACATATATAGTCAGATATAACCTATTGATACTCCGTAATGTCAAATAACATTTTATTGTATAATCCTCCAGCATTGGGACCATTGTGACTTACATGTATTTGCTTAAATATAACACAATGTTCATCATATCTGACCTAAATGCACCATGTATGTTTGGGAATGAACTAAAGTCAGTTTGCAAATGGGGAAAAATAATAATAAACAAACGTTTCACTTATGTTACTTGCGTAAAAAGCGTTTACAATGATGGTCATGTTAATGATCATTCAGAGAACAAAAACAATGAAACTGCTGGGAACAATAAAGTCATTTTGAGCGAAAGGTTATCTATTACTTAGTAATAAAGATGACAAAGAAGGCACACTCAAACCGGATCATATTAAAACCTTTGGCATTTGTTTACCTTATTTTATGCCATTTATATTTTTGTTTATCCAAGAACTTTTCGTTTTATTACTTGGGTATAGAAAATCAACGACAGAGCACAATAGGGCGATTAACTGTAGACTGTATAAGTAGAACTTAATTTGATTTTTTCGAACAAAATAGCCTATAAAGATGCCAAAGGTTAAAATATAATCCGAAAGGCATATGCATTTTGCTCTCGTGATTCTGCCGTTAACGGGGTACTTTTCTTTTTTGTCAACATGATAAGTAATGTACATAAGAGTCTATAGCAGAAACACGTAGAAAGCATAAAATATATAGATTTAAAAAAAGTTCGTTTAATTGAAATGTTTTAGATAAACTTGCACTGCTAAATAGATCTTAACCTCGAGTTGTTATGGATAACCTACATACATTTCTAGAGAACGTTAAATCAATGTGCATGGCATAAAAACATATGAGATAAATATGTAACCCACAAGATATTCGACAAGGGTATAAACTCAATAAACCTGCAATCAAGGAATACGTCCGCTAAGAAGAATTTGCGTTACAAGTTGCTTGATACAAAGGGAAGTTTCCATACGTGTGATTCCAATCTGCTGAAATGCTTTCAGACAAACACAAAAGCACACGGGCATTGATGGACGGCTATATAGCGATACATGTACCTGCATACATGTATGTATGTATGTATGTACAGCTGAACCAAAGACCCAGTGTTCCCATCATAAAATACAATCACATAGCAGTCTGCAACAAAACAGCCTTCGTCCATGTAGGGCCTATATACTTCCGTGACCTTCAACCATCGATCTAGTTTACTCTGCATGTGATGTATCTAGTGAATGGTACGCTATCACGGTGCCACATATTTTTTAGTCTTGTCCACGGCACTGGTTGGTTTTCAGACAAATAATTTCGGAAGGTCCATAATTTATTCGTTTGGTACAATTTGCCTTCTTGGTCCACGCATTCCTTGAGTGGACAGTAGATATCAAATATTGATGCAATCAGTTTGGATGTACAAGTACATCTTAGGCGAAAAACAAACTCGTGGAATCGTCTTGGGTATATTAGGGTCACTAACACGACAATAATAGGATATGGATCTTTGGAAATTTCTAACTGCGCATAAATACTGATATTTTATCCACTGTTCTATTATTTATTTAACATGTTTCTTTATATTGGGTTGTTCAGATAATTATTCCAAAAAACCCATTTCAGACCAAGTTGTTTTTTAGGACCATGATGACACAATACCTTCAGTAGTCCTACTGGTCGTCATGACAGTTCAGGGGAACTTAGGCTAAGATGGCTTTGTCGAACGGGCACCTGTACTGGAGGAAGTAGAAAATGCACCACTGACTTACAAGTGAAATACGCTTGAACTTGGATCAATCAATCAATCAATCAATCAAACAATCAATCAATTCATTCTTGAGCTGGCCCATGCAGGCCACACATCCAATCGCCCATATTTCTCATAGATCCAATTCTCAGGGATAAAAAGTTATTGTCTTCAATGTTTTGCGAGACTAGTAATCCGTTTTATATTAATAACCTGTGCAGTTGTATAATCAGGGAAGCCTGTGACGAATCGATATTATTTTCATAGAAAGAGATCACGGGTCAGGTTACTCGAAGGACTATTAACGGCTATCCCAAATTAAACCGATATTAGCAGATTAGAGATGGACCTTTAAAATAGTATGACGTCATTTTATGGCGGATTAAATTTAATGTTTAACGTTTCGAGCAACCTGACCCATGTTGACAGGTGGTTAGAAAACATCGAAGATAAATGGTTTTATTCAGTACCCTGTGTCGATCATATTTCCACAGCGCGCGAAAATTGGTTCTCTCTGACATTTCAAAACCATCTTGACATTTAACTTTCGCTGAAGAAATATTGGCGTGGTTAAATATTGACATTTAACGGCATTAGACATTGGTAAGTAACACTGTTATATTAACCATGAAACTCTTATTTGGAAACTATGACAAATGTCTGTCATTCTAATACGACAAATCTGGCTAGCAAAATAACAAGTAGTTTTGTCTTAGCACAACCACCATCGAACTCACCGTGACAAACTCTTAGTGAATTAAAACTGAATAGTATATAATCATTCTGTGAATCGTCTGAATTTGTGGTATTACGTGTTAGCTTCTTTAATTGGAGTGAAAACTCATTCCTTCAGACGCATACTACATTAGAGCATTCGAGTGATTTGTTTAGTACCAGATACCAACGATCGCAGTACTGTCAAGATACAGACATCCGTGTCCTCAATAGAACGCGTTCTTCCTTCAATGTGAGACTCTAAGACATTATCTTGTTTCTCAATTGCTTTTTGAAAACCAGCGGAAAGCTATCGGAAAGACAGATCCACAATTAGAGAACTAGTGGATATAATCATTTAAGTGAATCACACTAGTTAGAGCACACTGTTCTGAATTCCCGAAAAAGGAGAACATATCACAGTTCACTGACGCCATCATTTGAGAGGAAACAACCTTAAGTGCGGTAAACGCCAATCAAAAAACAGTTTATTGAGAACCCTGGCACATGAAACTAAGGCTGGGACTACTGAACTGCTTTCGAAGCCCTACATAGCTTAAAGCGCGTGGGGAAAGTTTTGCAACGTATCATGTTGTTAACAAAGTTCCTTTTACATTTTGTCTGATTCCTCGTTTTCCACTAAAAGCAACTTAAATGTTGGTCACATAAGTCGAATGTATTGTGTCTAATTCAACAGATTTGTGTATGCACTGCCACAGAACTAAATCTATTTGAAAATTCTATGGATCTCACATTGTTCTATATGTTTGTACAATTTCAGTGTTGCAAGGTTTTAATTGGTGTAATTGTTTGGAGTCATTTTTCTCTGCAATCAATATATAAATAGAATGTGGCATAAAAACAACAATATACATTTAACTTTCCCGTCAACAGGGTTTTCCTTCCTTTTAATAATGCTGGGTAAATGTTATTTCATGATTCATCATTTAAGGTTTGCAGAGGCAACTGGTTATTTGAAGCTGATTTCCGTCAAGTCTATCACCAAACAGTTTGTTTGTTTAGCTAGGTTGTAACGTTGTACTTGAGGGTATTTCACTTAATAACACGACAGACTGTCCACTTCACACTGCTCCTTGTGAAATTAAGGCGAGAAACTGGAAAAACACCTCGTGTAAACCACCCTTGCGATTCCAAGCGTGCGATACTCATATATCCATAGTAGGTGAAGTGGGCGGACACGCTTACCTCAAGTCGCCGCTGTGGTCTGGCGATTCGAAGTTCCCGAGAGGCAGAATATCACTGAGTACGACATGACACAAAAATAAGTATGAGTTGCTCTCATAAAACTATTGACATAAATACCAGTCTACCAAAAGCATAAGTTTAGTTCAACAATAAATAAGTGGTTTTAAGAATTGCAGACAAGATATAACATCGCTGTTGTAGTCAACAAGTTTTATTTGTAGCCATACAATACAACACGAAACTTTAACAACAGCCTATCAGCCTATGTAGTACATAGATAAATATTATATAGGAACATATGACTGTAAAGCCTATAGGTGAACAAATATAGGTTTATATTCGATTATATTTTAATGTTTATTTATTAATGCTTCTCAGCAAACGTTCGTCAAAATTTACTGTAGTATATCTGTTCAATTTCAATTCAGGACACGTGCTTAGAAAATTTTATAAACAATTGCGATTATAAACAGGTAATATAAAGGACTTAACATGTTCAGACGAAGACCCCTGAGAATTGGAATCCGTAACACAAAGGGCGAGTCACCAAATCATCATTCAATACTGCCGTGACACTGTGGTAACCCCGCGTGTCTGCCAACACTTCGTCGGTATGCCGCAGGGTTTTATTAATTTTTATCTCGGTTTTCTCTAGTATCTAGTGAGGAGAACTCCATGGTCATAAGAGTGAAATATCATTGAGTACGACAGTTAACACCAATCCAACAAACTAACAAACCAAATCATCAGCAGATACTGCCGAGCCTTAAAGACAACTCGCACGCGAATGTCAAATTCAATACATATTGCCAGCTTAAAGGCAGTTACAGGAAATAATAAGTCTAGCATATCAATGTGTTGCGATATTTGACACATTCATTTGTCAAGTTAATGAAGTTTTGGCGAACGTTTGTTGAGCAGCAAATTGGAACATTTTTAGTCACACCGATAAGCGTTTTTTCAGACGAATGTCTGAATGTATAATGTTTGATTGTTTGCTTTAAGCCGTGTAGTTTCATACAACATTTCTCAATGATTAATCACTCTATTTCACTGGTTCATATGATCTTAATTAGATACAAGACTAGATTAAAGGGATTTGTATAACAACAACAACATGGGGATATCGACATACATAAACATACACAGAAATATAATTTTAATGTAACAATAATTCAACGAACCTAAGTTATTCATATAACATAAGCAGATGTTGCAAATCTTCCGGGTGATGCCGTGACACGGCATCGATTACTTCCGGGAGACATCAATATATTCGCCATTCTAAAGTCTCTGAAAGACGCTATCTCACTATTTAACACAATTTCTTTCAGGCCCCCTGGTGTCAACATATCACAAAGAAACATGTATTACGTAACTCCCCAAACATTGGCCCCTGTGTGGTCGATCACCGTATTTCGTGATACGGAAATAAAACACAAAAACCTCTGTAAAAGTATGCATAAAATAAAAAAATTCCTCATAAAGTATACAATATTAGGCATGAGTGATATTGAACACATTAAAAACACGAACTCGTTAGCCACTCCACTTAAACATTTACTTTTACGAGCTTTCGGCCCTCATGCCTTCGCGAGCTCATAAAAGTAAATGTTTACCTAGAGTAATTAAGGAGTTCGTACTTTTAATTTGTTTAATACAACTTACGTATGGGTGTTAAACAATTTATCATAAATTATGTTGCTAAAGATTAGGCAAGATAGACAAAATGTATCTATTATACAAATCAATTCCACGATTGTCCAAATGATAACACTCGGAAAAAATTAACAAAACCTTTGGAAACAAATGGAAATGTTAAAATGTTGTAAAAGTGTTTGAATGCCTAACAAAGTTAAATGTTTCGGAGGGTTTTTTTTTCGTGAAGCTTAAATTTCGAAAAAGCCTAATTAGAACCGGATTGCGTATGCATACAAGTATTTACATTTAAAAATAAGTCTCTTTCTTTCTTTCACATTTATTTACAAAAATAAATTGTACTTTCCGTCGAGCGATCCTTGCTAATGTATACATTAATCTACATATATATATTTGATCTATTTATATTTATTTTATGTTAATAAGTCTCACTTTAAGTCGTTCGTGGAAAATTCTTTATGATCGTCGTGTGCAAGACTTAAAGAGGACAGATCCGGAGGCCCGATGTTGACATTTACAAAAAAAAAAAAAAAAAAAAAAAATCTGATTTGACCATTTCAGTCACAATCACAAATGTATTATGTGGTAAAATGACATCACTGCGGAGGTTAAGCTTGAGATGCTTTTTTATATAACACATTTGAGATCTCGCGGTACTTGGACGTTAACGCTTTCCACGTTCATCACAAAGAAATGTAATAATGATGACGTCAATGACATTATGCATGCGTTCACGGCAATTACAAAGTGGTCCGTCGGTAAAGAGCGAGGCTTGTTGAGATGGGCATGTACAGTCATTGAGTCACAGGATGTGGAGATAAACTGAAAGAGTATTCTTCTACATGAGCGTAGGAATTTTCCTTAGCTTCGGAAATTCGGGTAATACCAGATACGAAACATGGATTTAATAAAGAGTGACATTATCTAACCCAGGGGGAATATATTAGCCCTTACCACCAGACCCCTGGATTTACGCAATCATATGATTATATACAACTTTAAACAGAAACCCTGTTAGGCCTATATCATTCCATTACACATGTTTTGCCGCGCAATCTTTGAGAGGCAACATAAACACCCAACTGGAAAAATGTATCTGTAAGCCAAAACCCATACGCCCCCCCCCCCTTCTAAGCAGCGAATTACATTGTGAACCGTGTCCAAGATACA
>JAVFBW010111328.1:1994-15406 GCA_034783835.1 Mopalia ciliata | reverse complement strand
CGGAGAAAACAACGTTAGTTTTTGCCCATCAACTAAAAAACTAGCCTATCGTCTGAGCCTGGGACCACCAAAGTGCCAAACCGTTTCGTCGCTAGGCCTATCGGTATGCCACAATTGTTGACTTAATTGATTGCACTGAATTTACATTTCCTAAAAGCGAAAGATAATTTGACTATGCTTGTATACGTGTACCTGCTATATCCTATGCACTTGACTTTTCTTCAGAATCTAAAGCCTCTACTCGCTGAAAACACTGAACGCATCCGGTGACCAAATTTCGTGCATGTGTATTTTTTTTAAAGAAATGTACGAGTGTAGACGTCAAATCGAGAAATATATATATATTTTTTGTTTTTAAATGATTTATCAACACAAAAATATTTACAATCTATTTGTTTTATCTCAAATGCTGTGACAAAAGAGTTTTTAAATAGAAAACCGTATGCTTTTAAAGTAACTGTTTCCATGGTTTCAGTTGAGAGTCGCCGCCATTTTGTCTGTCATTGGCCGTAAGTTCCCTTTCGTCGTCAGGTGTACTTTATGTTTACATATGGTTCTTCACTCATTATGTAAAGTTTTGGAAGTTATTGCCTTATTGTGAAACTCATGTCCTCGATTGAATATATCTTAAAAGCGGATTGACTTCTTTTCGTTGGTAAATTGTCGGTTTTTATGTTTTTTAGAAAACGTTTTAAAAAATAGCTTCTCAAATGTATCTGTTAGGCCTAGGCCTAATACGAATCTGTTGCTTCTATATTGTAACAAATGAAAAGTGTACTTTAGATAGCATCTGATTCATATTGGCCTGAAGGCTCAAAAATAGTATTTGTTTATGTTTGTTTATTTAATTTTTTTTATTGTAGATTATTAGGCCTATATTTTCTTTAGGCCTAATCATATTACAAAAATATATCGTCCGACCACTGGTTTTGGAACAATTCATTATTTTTATTTGTCATTCTGGTAAATTTATGATACAGAATCATCAATGAAGTCAATATGTATATTATCATTTTATTATGATTACACTACGGTATAGAATGTGGCAAAATCTTCTGCAGGCCAGACGTTTTGTAGGCCTATATGAAACCTACAGAAATAAGACCTGCCTCTGAATAACAGAAAATATTGGTCTGTATGGCCTCTTACCTAGCCAAAAAACACTCTGTCCTGTTCGTTGAATATTCACTGGTGTGTTCAATAGGCTACACCGAACATGTACTCTAGTGCAAATTAAATTAAATTATACAGTATCTGACACTCATATATTTAGATATTTACTTATCCACAATAATTTTTACTGGTTTGCAATTATGAACTCTTTATAAACTGCTAAAATGGGCTCATCTTCTTAGTGTATGCCTGAGGGGAAAACTAAGGTCACTTTAGAGTAAGGGAGCTTTGGTCTAGCACAATGTATTGAGCTAATATTGTGGGTAGGTAAAATACTTGCCATTGTGTTTAGTTTATCTACAAAAATGAAACAAAAATTAGAAATGGTGTTTTTGGGGCCAAGAGTAGCAGTGCATCATTTTCCATCCTCCTCCATGGCTTTCTATAGATGCGACTATACAGGCCTGAATTCTGCTGATACAAAGGAGTAAGCCCTTTATCCTACAGGTCCTGGTCTGCAACTATTTAAACTGGTCTTGGACCTGCACACAAGTGTCAAATAACATATGGGGTAAATAATTAACAATAAACTATGATTTTTATGGATTCCAAACTATTGGTTTACAAGAATGGCAGGCTTCCAAAGCTCAATAGTCTGGAGTCCATAAAAATCATAGTTTGATGCATAGTTTAATGCTACTAATTATTTTGATATCATATGTTGTTTTTTATTTTATTTTGCAACAAAGAGGCAAATAATGCTGACATAAATGATTTTACATTTCAATCATATTGCCCTATGCTAGGACAGATTGAACCACCCTCAAAAAGATGTCTCAACATATCTTAATAGAAGTGGCAGTCACTGAACTCGAACAGTCTAAATAATTGGACTCATACTTTTTTACTTTGTTGTAGATTTATTGTATGTTATAATATATTTGAATTGCTTCTCTTAACAGGTCATAATGGCAGCCACATTGCCCCCAATTCCTGGAGCAGGGATGGCAGGAAATGGGGCAATGTCCAACATCACTCGCAGCTCTGGGATACATCATTATAATGTTCCAAGACCTCCTACTGTGCCAAATAACAAGCAATTCCTTAAACCAATTCAAAAAGTGCAAGGAAAAAAAGATAGAGAATTACAGATCAAACGAGAACACCTCAGAAGCCAACAACCGCTTCTGACAAAAGCACAGACATCCGAGTAAGTTAGAAATATTTGACATTCAATTACTAATAGCATCATCGAGTTGCATGCTATAACATTAAACATTTTGGTTCTCAAACTAGTGAGTATTAAACCATGTTGGCTCAACATCAATCCAGTTGCAACAGCTGTGAAAGACTTAAAAATGAGAACTTCCTTCTTAGGCCTTATTTACATGAACATCTTTTGTAATTTTTATGTATTGTATATGTCAAGAAAAGGAGTGTAGTATAACTGTTGGAATCCAAGAAATAATCATTTGTGTTATTTGTTCATTTTTGTAGATATCGCAATTCGTATAAACACAATCTGTGTTTAGACATGTTACAAGATGGCTTCCACAAATCCTACCAAGAATTGTATGCATTGATGCGTAGACAACAGGATGAGCGGGAAGCTGCAGGAAAAGAGTCTTTACTGTGGACTCTACCACAATTACACGATCAACATGAGAAATTAGACAAACTTAAGCTTCACTTGACTTCAGCAGATATGGCCTCAAGAAAAGGTAAATATGTACATCAAATTCCTTTGTTTTCTGTTTCTCTAAACTGTTTCAGTATACATTGGAGTATAAATAAATGTATTCTTCACTTTAGAGGTTATTTCACTCTGCCTTCATGCAAACAGGCACTAAATAACAACACATATATGAAGGATTGTATAGATATAATGAAAAATATGTAGGGAAGTGCAAATTTTAAACTTGATTGTAAGCGCCTTGCTACTTTAAATAAAGTTTTTTGCCTTTGTCTTCAAATTTGGCAAGTAGAAGATAATGAGTCGCAATTTAACATTTTACCCAATGCTATGTTGCAAAAACGTATTTATGACTTTTGTTTGTACTAAGTTTTGTCCATTTTGATTGTAGAGGATTTTGGCTCAGTGTATTCTGCTAGATTTGAATTGGCTAAGTACTTCCAAACAACTGGTGACAAATGGCTGGTGGACCACTTCTTTAATTCATGTCTGGTCGTTAGCAGTTACATAACAGAGGGTGGTGGCAAAATGCTGGCTCAAGGGCATTGTAATGTTGGGATGGCATTGGAACAAAATGGTTTGTATTCAATTTTTTGATAGTTTCTTTCACCCTCACACTTTCTCAGTTTTGTCAGCGAAAGGGCAACACATTATATGTGCAAAAAAAAATTTGCATATTGTTTCTTCCTTGAATGATCAGTTATATCTTATAGGCTAACAGTGTGACGATGACATGTTTGGGGATAAAATTGACTATTAAACAAAGAAAAATTTACCTATTTAATTAACATAGGGAAATCTGCTATACTCTTAATATCCAGGCTTCTGTTGAAACTAAAGCATTTCTTATACTACATGGCTGATGCAAAACTATATTTAATCATGACAACACTTATTTTGTCCTGAAAGTTTGTTTTGCAATTTGGTTTGTTCTTTATTTGATTCAGACTTTTAGTGACTGGCAATTTGAATGTTTTTCTTATTTCAAAAGAGATTATTTTGTCTTGGTCATTAGTTTTGTTGAGGGGCCCATGACCATGGTTCAGTGGTTAACATGTCGATCTACTGATCCTCCTTTGATGTACCCATCAGGTTTGCGCCCGTCACTCTGTCAACCTCAGGTATATGAGGGAGTGGCACAAGGTGGCTCTGGCATTCACAGCCTCAGGGGTGCTTTTTACAGGGTTTTCTTGGTTTGCCACCATATTTCAATTATTCAAAGTGAGAAGTGGAGGATATGCTGTCATATGACTGAAATACCCTCTAGTATGATGTCAAACCACAATCAAACAGATCTGTCATGGTGGTCAGGACAGTTTCACAAGCCTGATTCTTGTTAACAGGTATACAAGGGTAATAAATGTTAATTCTGCAAACATCAATAACTGGATTACAGATAGCAAAATTGTTAACTTGTCGATATGTATATAGACTCAGTTTCCTTCATCTGGGGGTAATATATCAATTGACAGTGTAAACTAAGCTTTTTTTTTTGTATTTGTAGTTAACTTTATTTGTTTTATTGCACTATCCATAGTGCAATAAAATTGTTGAAAAACACGAAAGTCCAGTGTTTCTGGACAAAGTCAATTCATGGTGAGAAAGACGTGATTTGTTGGAATTTGAAATGTACCTTTAATGAACTTGTTTGTCGTTGAAATGACCCGTTAAATAAAAGGAAATAATAAACTTTATTGGGTATGTTATTGAAAGCTATTCTTTGCCTGTAAACAAATTGAGACGTTTTCCTCTTTTAATTTCAGGAGATACTTTAGATGCTGTTCGTCATTTTGAAGAGTACTATAAGTTATCTTCAGAGAATGTAGAATGGGTTGGAAAAGACGGAGTGGCTCTCTTGACAAACGCCTGTATTAAAATGTACAACATTTACACAACTATTGGAAATCAACTAGAGAAAGAGAACCCTGAACAATCCCTGGCTAATTTTCAGAAAGCTTATGCTATGTCTAAAGAGAGTAAGTCAAATAGCCATTTGTACCATACTTCATGGGGGATGGCGGGCAATAGTGCTTTAAAAAGTTTGTCAAAACTTTGTGTTACATTCAACATATATTCTCAGCACTTCAGCCTTAAACTTTGTCGTTTTATCTGGCAGGGGGTGTAGCTATAATTCTGTTTATATGCGATGAATGCAAAGGGTTGTAATGCAAAGTAGCTCAGAATAAAACTCTTCAAGTTCGTTAGAGAAGATGACTCTGATCCAACAGTTAAACATCAAGCAGTTTTTGTCAGCCAATTGCATTAATTATGGAATGATACCACATTCTAAATGAGTGTTTTATGAGTTCGGCTAAATTGTGACTGTCCAAATTTTCCATGTTAAAATTCTAAATTTTGACCTATTCTTTTAATTGTTTTTAGAAACAAAGAATGTTTGGTCTGATCTTTAACTAAGACTATGATCTGAACTTTATGGCAGTATCCTAAATTCATCTCATCATTCTTATATATCACCACTGGCTGCCATCATAGGTGGCCATCACATGCCCTGTACTGTAATACCTTCCCCTCCTTATGTTATTTGATAATACACTTTCATTCACAAGTTTGTCTTAAAAATAAAATTTGATTTGGAGATGACCTTGCTTGACAAGATGTTTGATAATGTGTTACTGTTTGTTTAGGTGGAGAGAGGGAATTAGCTGGAGAAGCTGCCTTTAGACTGGGATTAGCCTACCAGAATAACAATGATGCTGAAACAGCTTTACAGGTAAATTTGAATCGCATATGCATATATATTATTCCAAACAGTACAAAAGTTTATCAATAAGTAGTTGAAGGATTGGCACATACATGTAGCCTATGTAAAATCTCAGATTATGTTTGTAAATAGATGCTTATCCACCATATTTATTCATATTACTAATTCCGTCTGTCGACCCTCATGTATATGAGGGAGTCACACAATGTGGCTCCGACAATCGTGGGGGTGGTTTTTACGAGGCTTCCTCTTGATTTTCCTAAGGCAAGGAATAGTGTGAAATGGAAAATCCATCGTCATATAAATGAAATAACCTTGAGCACGACGTTAATCCCGAATCAAACAAATAAACATATTACTAATAGACGAAGGTAAAGCCAGGTATACCAAGTCGCATTTTTTATTTGTCTGTTATGCATGATGGATGATACTTTTAAAGGTTATACATTGTAACAAATCAAGAGCATTTAATTTCACCAGCTGTGTGTGGTATATGTTTTCCAACAAAGAAATGATTTACCTAGGTATATATCTATGTGCGTGCTTGATCTGTATTCTATACATATATTAAACTTGTAATGATTGTTTTTAGTTTAGACGATACGGAATATGTGGCCCTTTTCACTTATGTATTAATTGAGGGATTGATCAATTGTTTCAGCATTTGAAATCATTCTTGGAAGTTTGTCGAATGACTGGTAATCATGATGGGGTGGGTAGAGCCTGTGATGCCATAGCTCAAGCTTATAAACAGTAAGTACTTGATGTTAAGTATTTAAGAGTGGTGTATCATTTTTATGTACAAATTGTTCTGTATGAAATTTTTATCTTTATAACAAATTGTATGGATTGTAATGTATAACATGTTAGTTGTAAAAATCAATATTTTTCATCAGATTATTTACTCACCTGTCTGCATTGATCTTGTTAATGACAATATTTACACTATTCTCTTTTACCAGAAAATAACTGCTGTGCCTTTTTAACAATTGCAATCAAATTGGCTGTTTTTTAACAAACTGAATTGTTTATCTAAATTCCATAACGGCATGAACAATCAGTAATGTGGTCTGGATTGAAGAATTAATAAAGAAGATCAGAATTGATAAAGCAATTAATTATGTTGTTTCTTGACATCATATTGTTTTGTTTCAGACAAGGGAATATTGAAGAATGTTTACATTATGTACAGATGTTTGTTGATGTTTCTGAAAAGAATCAACAGGAAAAGGCTTACAGTAAAGCATGTCACAACCTAGGAGCTATATATAATGCATTGGTAAATACTTTGTTGTTTAAAAATTCTACTGTATGATACTATCTTAATTTATTCTGCTATGCCACCAAGTATGTCCGTTGCACTGAAGTCAATTGCTAATTATAGTGTATTATGGATCTTGCATAACGACTTGAAAGGGTAAATGCATAAAAAAATTACTTACAGGTTATAAATTGATTGATTTAGAATATTATTGTATATGGAACTTTTTTTATTTCTCCGACAGACAACATTTTAGTCACTTTATTTAATATTCTGTATCAGAGATCTCCTGTCCAATTCAACTGAAGTCAAATGGCTTCAAGAGTGCTGATAAATCCCCCCCCCCCCCTTAATATACTGAACATGCAGTTTGTTTGTTGTATAGTTGTATAACACTGAAAAGGCAACAATAGGAAATTGCTATGATTTTACTCGTCCTTATTAGTCTTATAGTCAGGATCTCACACATTTTCTCAAAACTTCTTATACCTGTACTCCAGTTTGTCTTTGAAAGTTGCAATATTGCCAGGTCAAAATACACGTGTAATTCAGAGATTTGTCATGTCATCTTAAAATAAATGTTTTAAATATTAAAATCTTAATGCACAAATGAGATCCATGGTAGGGTAAAAAAAGAAGCTCTAATCTATTGAGATTGTTTTGTTGTAGGGTCGATATGAAGAGGCCACAGAGTGTTTCAGTAAGGCCTATAACCTGTCCAGAGCTCACAATGACCCGGACTCTATTAGCCTGAATAGAGTACAGTTTGGGATATCTTTAGCTCACAAGATGCTATTAGGTTTTTCCTCACATGTTGTCACAGAAAATCGTATGTGTTTAGAGAGACTGGGAGACTGGAAAAGTTCAAGAGCAGAGCAACTTGTCAGTGGTTTACCAGGTACAAACTAATTAATTTTTATGATTTGTCAATGTTCTCCATAATGAGTAATACAAGTCCAGATATATAGACCCCCCACCCTTCCACATGTTGGTATTTAATTGTTTCAAATCATGAGCTTCACATAAGTACATTTTGAAGATAAATTTAACAAAAATCCACCCATACAGATTTTATATATGGTTAGCAGCTTAAATCTTAACATATACTTGATCTGTCAGAGACTGTAATTCATACAGTGACCTTAAGCATAAAGCATCTTTTAGTTGTGTTATGAGTGGCAATATTTTTATTTTCTCGTTTGTCTTTGTGTTGTTTAGTAGAGTGAACTTGAAATAATGAACTTATAAAATAAACCGAAATATTGAATCACCACGAACCATGTGCATCTTTTATTGGATTCTTGACAATGGTTTTAAAATAAACTGAAATATTGAATCATGTATCCATTTGTATCTTTGATTGGAGTTGTAAGTTGACTCTTCTTTGTGAAACTCATCAGTGGCAATTATGCTATTTAAGTTATTTGCCATTGTTTTTTGTCAATATAGAGCTGTTCTTATTATTTTGTGTTGTCAGATTCCGAGACATGCCCAGAAGAAACAGAGGAGCCGCTTGAAACTGAAACTATACCAGAAGATGATGAGAATAGCCCCCCTGAGGAAAGTGGGGAAAACCAGCAAGCCGATGACACTGAAACTAAGGAAGAAGACATGACGACAGAAGAGACTGAAGAAACCTAATATGTTTTCAGAAATGCTAGAAACTAGAGTTTACCTGTTTGACCAGATCTATTATACATGGATACCTCACCGGACTAAAGACCACTCATGTTTCTCTGGATTAAATGGTGTATTCTAACTTCACACTTTTCAAGTTGAATATGATGTCAAATTAAATTATTTAACCAAATATCTAAAAGTATACACGTTTGTTGAATATTTACTTGAGAACTGACTGTGATAAATTTGGTGACGACTTAGATGAATATGTCATTTTTAATATCTCTGTCGTTTCTTATTTCCTTCACAATTGATAGATTCTTGATTATGTCACTATCGTTGCCAGTGAACAACTCTCAGAACACTAGTACTTCAATGGTAATTAGGGGGTTTCCTGTATGATATTTATACAGGCTAACCAGTTATCCCCCCTGTGGTAATCTGTTTACTTGTTTACCATGGCTCATGGGCCTAAGTATGAAGCATTCATTGTGAGTAAGCACTTTTCTGCTGATTATACAATTTAATATTTCATTAAGTAAAATTTTATTGTAATATTTCTGTTTTGAGATCAAGATGTTTTAAGTTTGAACACAACAAATATATCTACTTAACTTAAAAGTTTTTAATTTTTTTATTCTTTGCTTGCTTTTATATGTGTATAAGAGAGAACTACTCAAAGGAAATATGATCATCCCAAATGCAATACATAATTAATAGTAATTATAATAACTTTAATTAAGGGGGAAAAAAATTCACATTTAAAATTTGCTCTTCCCTATATCTCTCAATAAATACTTCACATTTTTTTCCATAAATTTCATGTACGTAGACATATACATATTATTTTAACATTAAAACACAAAGACAGTATTGAATAAATAAATCGTAAAATCATCAAAGTAACGTAGTTAACCTTAATACATGATGATAAATTGATCAAAGTTCTGAATTGGATATGTAGACCATTAAAGGTTAATGGTAAATTATTCCAATGACCCCCTCCCTTTTGATAAAAACTAGTTTTAATGTATGTTGAATTTAAAAAAGGAAGATGGATATTAAAAGCAGTTGAACGTTATGTATGCATGTATACATTTTTGTGAATAATGTATTTTTATAAGTTGGAGCCAGGGAATTTTAAGATTTGTAAATTAAACCTAACATTTAGACTTAATTCTTTCATCTACTTTCATCGATCTTAGTTCTTTAAGCGAAGTAGGTTTATGTTATCTAGTGGATAATACAAGGCAAGCTCCTTGAAAAGGACGATTTTGAGTGTTAGAGCACTTTGAGGACAGGTTCCCTGTACAGAACTAAAGTAGTCCATATGGGGTAATATATAACTGTGATAACAAAGCTTTCTTGTTCTAAAGAAACATACATGAGACTCGATGAAACCACTATATCAGCTTTTCAACAACTGTTCCCAAAAGACTATTCTCAATGAAAGGAAATTGACTACTTGGTATTTTAATCAGTTGTATATGCAAAGATGGATTTAGCCACAATAGGACACCGTACTGTAAGCTTACTTACAAAATTGCTCTGTTTTTTTCTTCTTAATTTTTATTGAATGGCAGTGTTGCCAAGGATATTATGCGTTATGCTTTTGCCAGTGTCTCTGACAGTGAATATCCCGGCTCTTGTCTTGTGCTTCCCAGGATTAAGGTTATGGTTAAGCCTTGGACCCAATGTGGGGCCAGGGTGACTAAGGGTAGCTTGTACTGGACCTTTTTGTTAGTTTTCATAGACAGTACTTGCTCATATTAGCAAAACACTTTTTCAGCATGGAGAGATCAATAAATGATAGTCCATTAGGTGTTCACCTTTGTCACTGGTACTCTCCATACAGTGTTAACACAAACCAAACACTGACGCAAGGGTTTTGATTGATTGGTGTTTTACCCCTGCCCAAAGATATTTCAGTTACATGGTAGCTTTATTGACACATACACAATCCTTGGGAGTGAGCATGCAGTTGCTCACGAAGCTTAAAAGCCAGTGACCTCAAGGATCATTTCCTTCGGTCATTTGGTCGTCACATGAGTTAATAATACTCCTGGCATAATAATCCCATCACACCTCCATCAAATAATTAAACAAGAGAAACTATATCTTACAGAAACGCAATCTCTTTTGTATCATTCTAAGATGGACACACAAAAATGAAAAAGCATCAATTGAGTTTTAACAGTTTTATTGGCTCACACAAAGTAATACAATATTTCTTATACTTCACAACATACACATTTATATGTTTAACAAGTCTTGATTACCATAACAGTTGTAAGTGGATAAATTCACATGGTTAAGTTTCCTAACTGTATCTGTTAATGTAAACCACACATAGAAGTATAATTACTCTACGAAAGTCTTAATATTTAACATATTGTTTGTCTTGAATAACTTCACTGGTTAAGTACAGCTTAAAACTATAATAAACAAATAGTATCACCATAACCCAAATTACACACATTAAAGAATTCCACTGTGTTAAGCACTTGTTAAGATAATTTAGCTTTGTGTGGCCATTGTTGAGTATCTAAACTCGATGTTCTCCAGTGGGCTCTATCACCCTCATGGGTTTGATGGCATCCAAACACTGAGATATGTCCCCTTGTTTCATCTCTACCAGGCGGGTCAACCAGCCCCCTTCGTTAGAGAAGCCCATCTCCATCATCTGCTTGAGAGCATTTGCAACCTTAGGATCTGTAACATTCAGGATAAATATATTCAGTACAACCATAAGTTAATTACACTAGTCAACAAATGGCTTTTTCCAGTAAACTACAGTCACCTACACTACAGGACTTTTCAAGAGCATTTCTGCTCTGACTTGTGTGTTGAAAATGAGAGAGTTTTAGTTTCATTGATGTTTAATGCTGAACTGAATGTGCTTTCACTTGTATTGAGGAGTACCACTATAAACAGTAAAGATTGACTAAACTCAAAGTGAGCCACTATACTGACAGTTCCACACCATCTCACAAGCAAGCAAATGTGTCCATGTGTAGCGAAATTGGGCCCATCTTTTTCCCCCCCTACACTACTGTCATTTAGTGGCTTCTGAGGGGTTGGCACATTCTAGTGAATTTCAATGGTGTTGGGTAAAATAAAGTCAAAGTTTGTTATCTGAAAGTCTCATTTAACATTCAACAAACAATGTTGCTAGCTAAATATGACAAAAGCATGCATTCTTATTATCTTTCACCACAACTGTTACAGCTTGACCTTTTTAAGAATTTCTGTTAAACTGCTCACCAAAGAAGCTGCATTTAAAGGCCATTTTAGAGGGAATAAGTGTAGTTACCTGTTGATTCTGGTGGGGGTTGAGTTACACCAGCAGCACTGTCAGTTTCCATTGGAGTCAGACTAGGGGAGACAACTGTCCATTCACTGTCTGGGGAGGCTCGTGCAGGTTCATCCTGAGGAAAATACACACTACAGTTAGTTACAGTTACAACACTTCTCCACTATTAATTTATATATTCCATGCAATCTGTTATTGATTGAATTGGCTAACTTCATTAACAAATTATTTGAATTCAACAACTGATAATCTTGGTTTGTTTTGGTCTGGAGCTTTAGCAAATTGTTTTTTTTTTATATTTCAAGCTGTCGCTGTCTTAAAAAAGACATATTGTTGGACAATGTGTACAAGAATATTACCAGCCATTATAATTAAGAGACATATTCTGCTGTCAGTTGTACGACAAGAAGCAAAGGAAAGTAGTTAAGTATACAATATTAATCAGTGACCTGAAAACATTTAGCAGTTAATTTATTAAAAGGTCATAAATACCTTTTTGCTGTCTACAATATAATCTGTTATTGGAGTCAGGCTTTGGACTGGGACTTCCATCTGTGGTGCTGTTGGAGCAGGAGTTTTCTCCATGGGTGTCGGGTCTTCTGTCTGAGGCTGACCTTCATGGGCTCCTGAATCAGTCTGTTGTTTACCGCCACACTTAGCTCCCTGTCCTCTACGTGGGCTATTACCACAACCTCTTCCTCTCATATTAAATCCCCAAGGCCCAGCAAATCCACAGGGACCACTTGGTCCTGGTCCCCCTGCAAATGGGCCAGGACCTCCTCCAAATGGGCCAGGGCCCCCTGGAAATGGACCAGGACCACCAGGGCATCCTCCAAATGGACCAGGACCTCCTCCAAATGGACCAGCGCCCCAAGGTCCATGACCCCAGCGACCATGCCCCCTTTTCCAACCTTTACCATGACCTCCACGAACTTTGCTTTTACATTTTCCACTTTCCACATCAATATCCACATCAATACCTGTAAACAAAACAAACCCACATAAAAAATACAAAAATACAAATTTTTTTTCCAAGCCATTAATCCCACAGCATTCTTCTGTGTTTGCTTTCATAACCAGAGTGGTCACCATATTAATGGAATCTTAAGACCACTGAGATGTACCAGAATACTAAACGCTATACATGTACATGTCTACCTGCTAATATAACCAATACAGTCTTTTGAGTGAGACGTTCAAAAGAAAAAAATTATTTATTTAACAAGGAACTATGTTTTATAATGTTGAAGTGTGAGCCAAACGAACCTAGTGGATCAAGCATTGCAGCTACAGACTCTCCAACATCTTGAAGATACTGAGCAGCCACATCCTCATCTTGTTCCTGGTTCTCTTGGTCTTTAGCTTCATCTGCCTTTGGTTCGGCTTCATTAGGCTTCTGTTCATTAGAAGCTGAGGCTGACCCTTGAGGATGGTTGTTGTGCCAGCGGCGCATAAAGCGATTCATCCATCGTCGAAAGTGAGGAGGTGGAGGAATAAAGCCCTTTAAACACAATAATACAGATATTGAATTCAGAGTTATGACTTAAATGTGACATCACCATTTAAATGAATCAGAATGATTCAGCAACATTTTTATATGCACCATGTATACATGTGCCACTTTATTTTCAATAAACTGCCTTGTCCTCGTTGAATAATCGATCACTCTCATAATATATGGGCATTAAAC
>JAVFBW010111317.1:0-16263 GCA_034783835.1 Mopalia ciliata | reverse complement strand
ATTATATATTACTATTTTCATAAATTCCCGTGAAAATGAAGCTAAAAGCAGATTCAGAGCCCGGCTTATCATGGTCTGAAAATTTAGGTTAGGAACCTGGGAATTTTTTCTAGAAACTGCTATGGTATAATATAAAAATTCCAATTTACAGGCAGCAACATGAACAGAACTAGTTCATGGATCCAACTTCTGCTTGAACCCCTGCACTTATGGCATAGAGTGAGATACTGCCTGTAAAAGATCTGTAGATATTCTCAACCAGGTCAGCCATACAAGATTCCTGCTCACAAAAATGTAAATAATTGATCATGGCAGATCAGCCACTTGCACTGGGCATACTCAAATGGCAAATTAATATTCACGCAAATTTTGTATTAAGGTACATGTACATTGAACTGTATCTAGATTAGGGTGCCCAGTTTTAAATTGAGGCATTTGTCAGTATACAATGTAGTATTTGAAATAGTGAACACCACAGCATACAATGTCTTCCATATTTATATACAGTTGCAGGATTACCCAACAGATGGGCAGCTATAAGTAGACACGGCGGCACACAGACCCATGCAGGGTTCCATCACGAGTCCACCCGTACCCAATCATACCAGACGTGATAACTAATGATGCCATCGCTCAGATTACGTGCAGGCCAATCAATAACCAAGGCGACTAGACGCACGCTTGTTTTGACAATTTGAAAACATTTCGACTGGAAAGATTCCTCTGACATGGTCCGTTCAATGAAATAGGGTTAATTGGTGACAGGGGGTTACACATAGCCTACAGAACAAGCCTGAGAGGAGCTAGACCTGATAGAAACGCAGGGGGAAATTCAATTCTGTTCTGTTTTCTTAATACCAAAGACTGGAGTATGGGGACAGCTGTGTAACACGTTTGGTAAAGAGAGGGGAGAAAATGGGCTGTTTCAATCAGATTGCATGTGTTTTGAGACTCAACGTTATTCTGTTATGTCAGGTGATGTGGGTGATTTCCTTTGCCCCTTTGGCTGACTGGCCCTCATAAGAATACTATGATAACTATAACTATAACATAAAACACCATTCAAATGGACAATATTTCCGCTATTATACATACGTACTGTTATACATGTAGTGCGGAGGGCAGAATTGCATCAAAATTTTACACAAAATAAAAGCTGTGTTGCTTAGCCATTAAATGGGTTCTTTTTGATCATGTAGCAGAGACGAAGCCCATGTGATTCAAAATGTACACTGCATGTACTATCGCTTATTATGTCAGCACATATAGGTCTGAATTTCAATAAAAACAGAACGATGGCATATTTTCATCCAGATGAGTTAACAGCTATGATTCCTACACTGAAATATACATGATCAAAAAGACCCCATTAACTGGTTAAACATTGGTCATATTTTCCTCCAGGTAAAAGATGTTAATTCTTCCCTGATATTGATATAATAATACATTATCAAGAAGAAAAAACTCATTAACTGGTTAAACATTGGTCAATTTTCCTCCAGGTAAAAGATGTTAATTCTTCCCTGATATTGATATAATAATACATGATCAAGAAGAAAAAAACCATTAACTGGTTAAACATTGGTAAATTTTCCTCCAGGTAAAAGATGTTGATTCTTCCCTGATATTGATATAATAATACATGATCAAGAAGAAAAAAAACATTAACTTGTTAAACATTGGTAAATTTTCCTCCAGGTAAAAGATGTTAATTCTTCCCTGATATTGATATAATAATACATGATCAAGACTAGCCCATTCACTGGTTAAATGACAATAATTTTTCATCCAGGTAAAAGATGTTAATTCTTCCCTGAGATTGATATATATACATGAACAAGAAGAGCAGCCCATTAACTGGCTCAATGACAATAATTTTTCATCCAGGTAAAATATTTGAATCCTTTCATATAAAGCATCGTGCCTTTATCAACAAGAGATCTTAAGCCAGCTGATGGACCAAAACTTTTCATCCAGGGAGACAGTAGAGAATATTAGAAAATCAATGCCGAGAAAATTAGCAATAGTTGCAAGAAATTTGAGTAAATGAAAAAAAGCAAATGTTATTCTTTTCAGGGTATTTTAAACCCAGCTTGTATTGTTTATGATAAACTAAATATATCATTAATATTTAGTAGGAAATGGGCAAATCAACATTAATCACCCTACTTGTTGAAGCCTGTCTTTTTCAAGAAATACTTTTTGGAGCCAATAGAGCAATACCTCAGTTAAAACTTTGATTTCATTGGTTGATCCAAATTTTTTTTGTTCCATTCAAAACCAAAATGGTGAATAAATTAAGTTTTTTTTTTCATTGCTTTAAAATAGTCTAGCATGGGCCTCAGTTTTTACTTCATTTGATTGGTTTAAACTTGTATACTTGCAAATATCCTCTGTGTGTTACTTTAAAGCAATACTGGAAAACCAATGAACTAAGTTACAGCTGCATACACTGTACATGTATGTTTGACTCTTCACAAATCCTCTGTAAACTCTATTTGAGCACCTGGGATTTGACCGAAAATAAATTGACAGACATCAGAATGTTGCACTTAATTCCTTCATACGTAACATTAGAAAATCGGTGAAATCCAAAACTGATACGAATTAAATAAATGTATTTATTTTGTTGTCGTCTAGTTTAGAGCTTACACCCTAAGCATAGGTTTGTTTGTTTGATTGGGGTCGTATTTTACTTATATAACTATGTGCCTGCCAAATGGGTGAAGGAAACCACCCTCGACACCACTGGCCACAAACAAAGACAGGATGGGACAAGTACAGGATGACAACAACAGGACACCACAAACAGATCAGCTTCCTGTTGCCCTTTAGCTCTGAGAGCACCAGGGCAGCATGAAGCTCCCTCCAACTGCCGCATAAGCATACAGGTAACAAGAAATAAAATGGATGATTTGGTGAACCTGGTGTGTGTGTTTGGGGTACATGCAGCACCCACTACACAGATGCTTCTAGATGGTTACATCCCCCAGATCAGGAATTAAATTTAAAAAAAAAAACAATTTTGTAGTCAAGGAGATTTATTTCGCCCATGCTAACAGCAGTTCTCTATCATCTTTGCATTTTTTCGAGCCATGATGAAAAAGCTCTCTAACAGATATATATTTTTACTCCAAGATATAAACATTGATTCTTGAAATTTTCGTTGATTATAAGATGACAAAATTTGTCAAAATCAATAGCAAAATGCAAATGTAGACAAAGATTGCAAACAATTTGGGAAACCTAAAAATCTGTCTGCCTAAAACAAATTTGCATAATCATGGGGAGACCCTGTTCTGTCCGTTCTCCCCAACAGCGCAGGGCTGGCATCAATTTGCACCTAAACCACTTTATATCGGACTGCTTTTAAAAAATAATATGCTTAATAACTCCACCAGGATTCAAACTCAGTTCTCTGGCTAGCAGGCCAACACTTTAACCGACTGAGTTACAGAGGTTCATGGCAGAACTATCTTTTTTTTTTGTCCACTTAAAAGCGGTGAATCTTTCTCTACAGGAAAAACTGACACAGGCTCAATAAATAAGTGTCTTTTTTTTATCCAGCCTCCTTTATAATATTGCTCAAAAAAGAAAATATTTGGTTACATTATAAATGTTTCAGACAGAAAAGAGTAAGCACCATGGCATTTACCGACAGCATCCAATCTAGTAAATGAATACAAGTTGACAGTACATGTGGGTTTTACGTGTAATTATGCTGTTAGAGTTGGACAAAACACTGATAAATAATGCAGTGATGTTTGGGCTTTTAGTTTCTCTCAGATAATGAACGTACAACATGGATGGACGTCCATCAACAGCTACAGGTCTACTTGGGTTATCGAAACCCAGGGATTACAAAGTTATTTCACTTGCACAAAAATGGTGTAACCCAGGGCTCTCAGAGATACATGTAGACTGGCATAAAGGTTGTGTTACCAAAGGCTCTTGAAGATAAACTGATTAAATGGTGTGTAATGCCATGCTTAAAAGGTATTTCACTTGAATAAAGGTGATGTAACTCCAGGCTTTCTGAGATACACTAATTGAGGGGTGTGTAACGCCATACAGTGATATCTAAAAGGTATTTCACTTGAATAAAGGTGATGTAACTCCGGGCTTTCTGAGATACACTAATTGAGGGGTGTGTAACGCCATACAGTGATATCTTAAAGGTATTTCACTTGAATAAAGGTGATGTAACTCCGGGCTTTCTGAGATACACTAATTGAGTGGTGTGTAACGCCATACAGTGATATCTAAAAGGTATTTCATTTATGTAAGGGTGTTATGACCCAGCAGTAAATACGGTGTGGTTTCCTCTGTTGCTTGTTTGATTGGAGATCAACTCTTGGTTAAGGGTATTTCACTCACATGACTGGGTGCCAGCCCAATGGGTGAGGGAAACCACCTTAAACATCACTGGCAACAAACATAGAAATGACAAATACAGGACAACCACAGGAGTCAGGCGCAATATAAAAACTCTAATTGATTGATTGATTGATTGATCAGGGTAGTATCCAGAGCCACTTTAGTTACAGAAAACGTATGGGCGCCCAAACTATTTCAAGCCCAAATTAATGTCAATATATTACTAATTTCATAAATTCCTGTTAAAATCAAGGTGAAAGCGGATTCAGAACCCTGATTATGGTCTGAAGAATTTAGGATAGGAACCTGGAAATTTTTCTAAAAACTGCCCTGTTTGTCATGATTGATTGATTGATTGATTGATTACTGTTTTACACCGCATTCAGCTGTATTTCAGCTACGCTGTGGCGTGATATAAAGACTCTGAGAGCACCTGGGCAATAAATGTACCTTGTAGACTTAAACTTTACTTCCCTCAAACACATATAAATACTAATATTGATATTTGACTATAGTAAATGTACTTCGTGATATATGCAATTTAAAAATAGTATTGTTAATCTATAATAACAGTAGATAACATGTCAATTGAAATGTTCAATGAGTTAAATGTTGACAGGTGCACATCTGTAGTCCTTAAATAACATATACGCCGTACATCATACCTGTGTCAGTTTGATTTATCTTTTTTAAATTTATGGTTTACAACAGGGGTCAATAGGTCATTTTGAGGGGCTGAATCAGCGGCTTAGCCAGAAATCTAAAGTATGGTGTCCAAAATGGTAATTTTTCTTCACTCTTTAAGTATATGGGTGTCCAGTTTTTTTACAATTTTTATCTCCTGTATGCAGGCCTGGGCTGTAGTCTTTTCTGGCATAACCTTAAAACCTACCCTCTCAAATTTTGTAAGATAACCTAACATTCCCTGCATTGATGATTTTTTAAATACATAAATGAGCCTTCATGGAAAAAAAGGAAAATTGCTTAAAAACGCAATCTCCATTAATTATCGAATGACAAAAGTTGTCAAAATCAGAAGCAAAATGCAACTTTAGACGGAGACTGCAAACAATTTGGGAAACCTTTTAATAGGTCCTCCTAAATTGAGTTTGTATTACCATGGGGAGACCCCATTCTGAGTGTTCTCCCCAACAGCACAGGCTTGTGCATGTTAAAGGTTCTTAAAACAGTGTGAAAATAAGGCAATTATACAATTCAGGACAGGTAGACACCCCTCTAGCCTTTAGCCATTGGGCTGAATAAGGCCCCTCAAATTAAATATCAACTGAATTTTAGCTTGAAAATATTCAATATTCCCTTTTCAACTATAAATATTCAATAAATCATCCAAACTCAATGTCAATCCAAGCTGTTATTTAAAATACATAGTGTTTTAATTACATCAAAGGGCTGTTAAATCATAATTTTTTATTCGATTTTGGTAAAATAAAAAATTCAATATTAGCAAAAGGTACTCAAGAGCTTTATCAGTTATGAGTATAATACAGACAATAAGCATGAAGCCGCAGTTTTACTCAACACTTGATTTGGATAGACAAAAACCGGAAGGGCAAGCCGATTTGTTTGGCTCTACTTTGCTATTTTAACCCAGTGTTTTGATCCATTTTAGGCTTCATTTGACAGGGAATTAATCCCCAAAAAGATATTTTACAAAAATTGAACTGCAGGGATTTTCTGCCATTTACAGCTGCTATAATATAATCTATAGGCCCAAACATACATGTTTCCAGCAACCTTATAATGAACACTAGAATCTGAATGAGACCATGGGGACAACAGTTTGTATAATTGTACATAAATAAAGGTCAACACTAACTGGATCTATCCCAGCCTATCTACAGACTTTTAACTGCAGCAATTCTCTCTTCTTCCATAAGGTTAATTTAATGTCACCTATAAACTACCTACTATATATTTCAGGGCAGTATCCACATAAAAAACGTATTGGCACCCAAATTATATCAAGCCCAAATTACTGTCAATATATGACTTTTTAATAAATTCCTGTTAAAATCAAGCCTAAAGCGGATTCAGAAGCCTGATTATGGTCTGAAGGATTTGGGATAGGAACCTGGGATTTTTTCTAGAAACTCCAAGGTTCTAAAAAAATAAGACAATTTGATAAATGTACAATGTTAAGCCCATATTTTATTCTGTACATGAATTTATCCCAAAGTCTGTGAAAATATTATGTGAACATTTAAAAAAAAAAAATGTTTTAAACCTACTTATTCACAGAAAATCGTCACGTTATTGATAGATTAATTTTTAATGCCACATTAAATGTTGTACTTGAGGTTCTTTCATTCATACTGAGGCATGCCAGTCAAATGGGTAAACCAAACACCCTCAATGTCACAGGTTACAAAAATATGATAACTGTTAAAGACACAATTTAGAGCCACGGCAGAGGGGTGTCCCCCTATCTGTTAGACCATGGAATTGAACAATTGCCTCATTTGCACACCCTATCTTCATAAACTTTAACATGCAAGAGATAGGGAAACTCCAAGATTGGATACCCAGTTACTTAAAAAGTGAAAGAATATGACCATTTCGAACACCATACTGTACTTTGCATTTCTTGCTAAACCCCTGGACGCAATACAAGACATTACAAATTCATTGGCTTAGGAGAGCACCAGGGTAACAGGAAGCTCCATCCAAAGCACCCACACTATAATATGGTTGTTTGATTGAGGTTTAACACTGCAATTGGGATTATTTCACTCATATGATGTCGTGCCAGCCCAATAGGTGAAGGAAACCACCCTACAGATGCCCCTGGCAAGAATCAGACAGGACTATCACAGTACGTATTCAAAGACCTCAAAGATTGGCTTCATGTTGCCCTTTAGTCCTGAAAGCGCCAGGACAATGGTAACCTGCAGCCCATCTGCTGGCGCTAAAAGAATACTGCATAAATATTATATATATTCATGACATTAGTGATCAGTGGGTGACATTAACTGTATATACAGCCAAGCCTCTGGGTAATCTTTTCTATATGGAAACCTTTATTGACCATAATAATTGTGTGTAAAGACAAAGTTTACTTTGCTGTTATAGGCACACATACTATATACACACTAGACAGAGCTCATCAACCAGTAAACCAAAACTCTTCTCCAGAAATATTCACTCGTATATAACATGTACACTATATACAGGATAATATAGGAGATTCTGATTACAAAAACTGCTTTCTACAAAACATAGACAATGCAAAAGCCTCATTTAAAATACCATTGAATCCGGAAAACTCATGAACTGATTTAATATGTAATCTATCAATATGAATGCATTTAGATTGCACAATCAACAAAATATATCACAGTTAATGCATTGCAATAATTATATTTATAAGCAAAGATGGTTCATACATTTAGTTTACATTTGCCACTATTATAAAGAGAAATAACTGTTAAATAAACAGACCTTTTTTCGCATCATGAAATGTAACCATCATGCTAATGTGAATGCAAAACATCCAACATTTAGTTAAACCAAATAGTGAAAGCAATGACATGCTCAGGTTTTAAGCCGTACTTAAGGTTATTTCACTCATATCCAGAGGAATGTCTAGAGTCATAATTTAGGAGGACAGATTTATGGGTTTCACAAATTTTTTGCAGTTTTCGTCTAAATTTGCATTTTGCCACTGATCTTGATTAGTTTGTTTGATTGGTGTTTAACGTCGTACTCAAGGGTATTTCACTTATATGACGACGGACACAAATACAGTACATCACAAACAAATCTGCTTCCCATTACCTTTTAGCTCTGTGAACACTCGGGCAACAGAAAACAACCTCTTTTCTCGCCTCTTACGATCCACCGAGGAAGCCGAGGGAGTATTCTGCAGGGCCATGGTCCATCCGCTCCCTCACAGCTAATGTAAAATTGGAACAAGCCATTTGAATAACAAATACTAGCATTGTACTGTATATGTAAACAAACATAGAAATGATAGCAAAAACTAGGGCAAGCTTGAATGTCTGTATTTACTTACAGGTCATCTAAATATGGATGATATTAACTAGATTATTATGCAGCACAAGACATTGTTATTGAGAAACATCTGGTGTGCTCTATCATTTTAACCTTGCTCAGACAATGAATTCAATGAAATCAGCCAAATGCTAATCTGTAGCACAGCTGTTAATTGTTTAGACAAGGGAGACTTTCAAAACATTATAACATATCAGAATATGATCAACGTTTTTGGTTTGAGGAATATAGAACGAAATTAAACAAAAAATAAATCGATAAAAAATAATGAAAAGGAAAATTATATTAAAATCCAAAGTAGACAGCAGCCGACAGCAGTCTTCAGGAAGAAAATGGAAAATAGTTATCTCCTTCCCATGCCATTGTTTGATGGATTGATGTCTTATGCTACACTTAAGGTTATTTCACTCATATGCACCCCGAGAAAACCATGGGACTCTGTGACCCACAGTATGGTGAAATCCTACATCTGGTGAGAAATTTGAAAAAACTATTTTTTAAAATTGTATTATAACATTTCACTTTTATAAGTTGGGACAGAGAAAAAGGTTTTACCAAAGGAGGTCTTACATGTTATTTTTATGTCCCAAAATTAATGTGCCCGAAGCTCTAGACATTATAGGGTCATTTTTTTTATAAAACTCACTCCTATATCGATGTTAAACTAAAAAAAAGTTGAATTTATTGCATAAAAGTGAAACATAAAGTACATAATGTTTAAGATTTTTTTCAAACCGTATTTGCCGTTTGCTGAATCTAGTGAGCAATTTTTAATCTAAAAATAAGCGGTCGCAATAAATTTTAGCTTTTTTTCCAGGGGTGCTCACATGATGACAAGATAACACAATGGGTGATGGAAATTAGATTTGACACTACCGGCAACAAAAGAAGACACGACGGATGAGGATAATCACAGGAAACAATACAAAGATACTGCAAAGTGATAGACTTTGTGTCGCCCCTCGGCTATGAGAGCATCCTCCCAACAACCCATCCATCAAAAATTACTAGTAACAGAAAAAACAAATGACAAAATCATAATTTCAAAAAATGCTGTCTGATATTAAATTTGTATCCCAAACCTGCGCGCCTTGTTGAGAATATCTGGTCCTTGTCTCAGTAGATCGCACATGTTATCTGGGAAGGACTGGTCAGCTGAGGTCAGGTCCACAAGATTTCCTTCCTCCCCAGGGAGCTGAACACCAACACCCACCCTGCTATCATTCTTAAACTGGACAAATCTCATAGCTGTCACTTTGTGGGTTGCTAATGAAAAGCTCCTAGTTCTGAGAGAAGAATCAAGCAAACTTAATTAGTTTATGAAATAATAAATGAAAAATGAAATAATAAACAGTAAAAAAGAATTTCAGATTCAATCTGTCTGGAGACATACAGCTGTATCCACTGAGGTTAGGATTTCTGCCCTTTGTAAGTAACTGAAACTTATTCCAGAGGACTAGTTTTTTCTCATGAAATGGGAACAATAGGGGTGGGGGTAACCTACATTTTAATTCTAGTCCTAGTCTAATAAAATTGACCTTCATGCGACACGTGTGGCATTAGCATTACGGTCTAGTTGAAAAAAGCTTCCTGTTGCTATGCTGCTGTTAGATTTAAAGGGGAGCAGGAAGCCGATCATGTTGTGATGTCTTTGTATTGTGTTCTGTATTTCTTCGATATTCTTCTTGTCTTGTTTTTGTTTGTTGTTAATTAGCTAAGGGTAGCCTAGATCCAGGTATCCAAATTTTAAATGACATTTAAAAGTGTGTAACACATTTATAAAATTTCTGGATAACCAATTCTTGTAAATTTAAGTCAGTTTACACCTGATGACAATACAGGCTTATGTATCAAAATGATGTGTTCTATTGAAAAAAAGAAGTGATAATCCAGAAATTGTGTTAAATTTGTATTGATCCAGGTATTGTCCATGCATAGTCTTACGCTTTCTTTACTAGGGTAGCGGCCTACTTGGCATAAATAGGTCTTTTATGTTTGGCTATGGGAACAGCATATCTTAATTTTGAATGGAAGGAAAACTTTAGGAACTTGTTTTGCTGTTCTGTCTATGAGAGTGATTATTGTGGCGAGAATAGCAACACCCATATTCCTGAGGCAAGACGGAAAAGAAGATTGTCGCATTAGACGTCTCATCCTTCCCTACCTGAGTTAAAAGAGTACACAATAGCTTCTTTCGGATGATTTCTCTTTAACGCACCCAATCACATTGGTGCTTTCTTTGAATAACAAAGAGGCAGTTCAAAAACAGGATGAGAGGGAGGCTTTACCACAGGAACATGACACAATGTCAGGTTTGGTCACTTATTGAAAAGTATGTACAGAGAAGGTACAAAACAGCAAGTTTCAACAAACAGCCCAAAATATAAAAATAAATACAATCCCACTTTTAATCTTTGCATGACTTATTCCGTAAACACTTCCAGAAAAAGTGCACTATTTCTAGGTCACACTCATTGTGCATGCACAGTTTCATGAGTATAATTACCTTCCACAAGCACTTGTGTGAGAAATTTGTCTTCTGACTGGCTTACCTTGAAGTGTTTACGGAATTTGAGAAGAAAGTTATTTTACGGTTTAACAGAGGTTTAATTAAGCTATAGGACGGAAATATCTGTGGCTAGAAATTTAATAACTGTGGGAAAAGTCAGGTAAAGTAGTTTAAAAGCAAGATTGTATTCATTTTTTTGGTATATATACTCTACAATTGGTAACCAAACATAGCAGTGCGCCATGCACCTGTGGCTATACATGTTATATAAATGCACAATATTAGTCCCATTAACAATTCCTGACATCATCACAGATGCACGAATTGACAGTTGAGGCATATTTGTTTTTTGTTGAATTTAAGTGTAAACAACTTTCTGATTGGCTGCTTGTTACTGCAATAGTCCAATAAAACTATTGTCACTTGAGTTGCAAGTGTAGTCTCGTCTAACAGATTTTGACCCTTTAAATAGGAAGATGATGAACACCAAACAAACATATAGTCTATAATATACGTATTCTCATCTATAAACAATGACTGACTATATCGGTATTATGTCAATAAAGCGTAAGACTGCATTGACGATACCTGGATCTAGGGCCTAGATCTAACCGGTATATATCTTTGATCCTTAATTTACTGACATTTGTTTCAATTTGACAAAATACGGTACCGGGTATCATATGTTATATAGCAAACATTGTTTTAAATGAGAAAGATAAAAATAAAAAAGATACATTATTAAATATCAACATGTGTCACTTAACAGGACAGTCAAAATTTACGGTCATAGGACCATCTCACCTTTTCTACTCAATTTGATTAACGTCAATCACACCTCATCACTTGACGAAACTGATTACTCCAGTCAGTCAGCTGGTAGAAAGGTCACATTTTGAGGTCAAAGGGCGGAGTAAACCAACAAAACTAGGCTATTTAAAGCCATGTGTCTGTCATGTGATCAGTTCCATGCGTTTAGAAATGGCGACGAATCCGTAAGTTTTAGTTCTTCGTTTCTAATAATTTTGTTCCTTTTAAAAATGAGTTGTGATATTTAAGATAGTTTAAAACAAAAAATGAAAACTGTTGTTGTATGGATAGGCTGGGAGATAATTTTTTTCCAAGACGTTAGTTGTAAAACAAAAAGAAAATCGAAGGGAGGTTTTTCTCAGATTGACGTAGATCTATGCTAGTATGCATGATGCAGGTACGTTATATCGTTGTATCCAGATGTTTTTACGGTGTTCTCTCCATAAAGTCAATTTATTTTAGCAGAGTTTACCAATCACTAACTGTACTAACCTGTTGATGCAAGAGATAGCATTACGTTGAATGCATAAAACTTTGACATATCTGCCCGAGCTTTGCCCCATTGCGACTAATACAAGTAAAGGGAGATAATTTGCGCTGTACGGATCAAGGGGAACAACTCGTTTACCCAAGGGTTTGATGTACGCGTTAAAGTATATTTTCTTCTATGTCAATTTTGTAAGTTGAATTTATTAAATCAATGAATGTGTTTTACATAATGAGTTTGATGTCACCTCACAGGTTTTTATGAAGTAAATTATTGATCTGTTAGTTATTTCCAAAAGAAATGGCAATAAATGGGTGGGACATTGAGTGAACTACCTCTCTTATGAATGGGGGAAAAACAGACATTTCTATCTAGCTGGTAGATTAGTCCTGATATAACTGAGAATTCATATATGCATATAGCCTAATGGCAAATCTCAAACAGCAACCTGCCACTCTTAGTCTGTTTTCATCGATTCTTGACAAAATTGGTTCTAATTACCATAAAGGACGATGGAAATGACAGCGTATAGGTTATTGATTTCTGTGGTGGTTGTATATTGGAAATATATGTGATTTCAAGGACACAGGAGCTGCAAATAGACTCATAAGTAAGCATTTGTATAAACCAACTTCATAACTGAGAATTGCCGTTAGGCTGTATATGATTGTGAATTCTCAGTTATATCAGGACTACTGGTTTATATGTTTTCTATTTAGGCTTATCAGTTGAATGCTTATGGGATAATTTTGAAAAATAGAGGAAATATCAGAAATCTAGCTATGGAACAAAAACACAAAATAAAGAAAACTAAAACAAAGGTGTTTTCATGCCTAAGGTACTGTATTTAAAATATCCCATTTCTAATAATGTTGTCATTTTGTTCAACTAAACAATGGTTCCCTTACTTCGTCTTTTCAAATATCAAAAGTGCTCAGTTTGAGTTAATCAACAAAAAAAAATGTGCATTTGACATATGAAATTTTGAAAATCTGGGTTGTATCTCCCTTAGTTTATTCCTCCATGGTCAAATATATTCCATGGACTGGTTATTAAACTATCAGACTTAGCAGTATGATTTTGAGTAGTTTTTTTAGCGAGGATTGAATATCTGTCTGTCAGAAATCCCTATTATCAGGCTGATGTGAGGTGAGTTTATCAGTGATCACCTCAAATCAGAAGGCCTGTATTATTATTTGATTTTTTCCCCCATCTTTCCCATGTTCAATTCAGAATTTCTTCTTATCATTTTAATCATTTTTGGATGGGTCCCTACTCCCTACTTAAGACAATGTAATTAATTAATGGAGATTGGTCGAAGCACATATATATAGCCTTGTCAGTTCTGTGTTTAGCCGCAGATCACAGCTAACAGTGGCGAATTAGGATATAATAAATATGAGACGGGAGTTACTATTGTTAGTTAATAGGCGAGGGTCCAGGGGCTGCCTAGGCTTTTCTCATCTGAGGATGAGAAAGCTTGAAGAGGCGATCTCAGCGAATTTTGGCAGTAAAAGCAATTCTGTCATTTTGATTGATCGATCTTAATTCTTGCAATTTTAAAAGAGAAAAAAAGACCACATGACCCACAAGTATTTTGTTGTCTAAAAATCTCACATCAGTCTGGTAGGCAAGGATGTGCAGGAATTCTTCATTAGAACGTCATCAGTTGCTAGCATTGATTTAAATAATTACTTCCAAAGCATTCAAATTTTATATCGGAACAATTTTAGTTTTTTAAGTTCTTCGAACCGTTGTTGATATGAGATTTCAGAGAATGATACAAATATATTGAAGAGATTGCTTCTTATCATTTAAACCATTATTTTGGATGGGTCCCTACTCTCTACTTAAGACTATGAATCCTTCAGATAATTTGTCAGATGTGACCGTAGTTTAGCTGATGTAATTGCACAAACTTTGGCCCAAATTAAAGTCATGCACCGTCACACGGTCCAATTTTAGTCAGTAAATTGTGTAATCGCTATTGACCTATTGGCTATTAATAAATAAGCAGATCCTCAAACAATTCGGGGACCGCGGCCGTGGCTTAGTGAATTATCTGTATGTGATGTCTTTGTATTGGTCCTGTGAATGTCCTGTTTTCATCTGGTCTTATGGTTGTTTGTTACCAGTGGTGTCCAGGCTGATCTTCTAATTCCTTCCCTTGTAGGGCTGACATGTCGTCCTATGAGGAAAATAACCTTAAGCATGGCGTTAAACCCTAATGAAACAAACAATTTATATACCCAGCTTTACAGAGCTTTACTGAACTAAGGGACAGAATTGTGTGACTTATACCAATTACATATACCCTTTAACTTAACTGTCAGAAATGTTGTACATGTACTACCACAATTTGTGGCTTAGCTTTCTAACCAATATAAACAATAAGTAATAAATTATAACATTTGGCAGTATTTGCATTGTGTTGGTACAGTGTGTATACAGTGTGTATCTCAAATACATTTTCAAGTTTAGGCATATATCATTTTATCTACTTAAGAACTTATCTGCCCTAATTTAAGTGAAGTGTACAAACCATGGGTTATAATAACCAGATAACTAATTCTACTGAGTCAGTGAGTTGACTGAGGATCTATGTAATTATACATGTACATGGACTAGAACCAAACAGATTTAAAAATGACCAGGTAAAATATTTAATCTGATTTTAAAATGACCAGGTAAAATATTTAATCTGATTTTAAAATGACCAGGTAAAGTATTTAATCTGATTTGAAAATGACCAGGTAAAATATTTAATCTGATTTGAAAATAACCAGGTAAAATATTTAATCTGATTGGAAAATGACCAGGTAAAATATTTAATCTGATTTGAAAATGACCAGGTAACATATTTAATCTGATTTGAAAATGACCAGGTAAAATATTTAATCTGATTTGAAAATGACCAGGTAAAATATCTAATCTGATAACTCACCCTCCCATTTTAATAGTTTTACATTCTATTTTGTTTTAAGTACCAGTTTGAGGGCTGATCCAAGCCTGTCTACCTGGAGTGTTCACAAGTATTTTGTACAAATAATTCATAAAAATGCTCACAGAAATTAGAATTCTATGCTATTGTTGAACACAAAAATACACGTAACGGTAAGATAATACTCCCAAAAAAGATTACCGTTACACATAAATCTGACCCCATGAGGGAGCAGGTGGGCCATGGCACTGCAGAATACTCCCTCGGCTTGAGTACGACGTTCAACACCAATCAAACAAACAAAAAACAAACATAAATCTGTTGAAGGGTAGGTATGCCTGTTAATCTATTCTTAACAATTTAACCTGTACCATTTATATTATTTGCTATCTATTTATTGTATATTTTGTATGCCATGTACATGATCATTACCTTTTCTCATGATGTCTGTAGGTTACATGTACATATTATAGCAAGTCGCCCTGTGAGGGAGTGGGTGGGCCATGGCCCTTCAGAATACTCCCTCGGCTTCATCGGTGGATCGTAAGAGACGAGAAAAGGGGTTGCTTTCTGTTGCCCTGGTGTTCGCAGAGCTAAAGGGTAATGATATGTTGTGATGTTCTTTATTGCTCTCCGTTGTCATATAAGTGAAATACCCTTGAGTACGACGTTAAACACCAATCAAGCAAACAAACAATCTCACAATGTCTGTAGGTTACATGTACATATTATAGCAAGTCAAGATGATTAAATTTAAGATACATTTACCCGGTAGGAACTTGTCTTTTGGAGTTAATCTGGAACCAGAGTTGTTGATTCATTGACATTTCTGTTAATGGACATCTGTGTGCTAGGGGAGGAGGGGGGGTGGGGGGGTAATTTGAGCAATTTACATTTAAAACTGAATTTTGGCTTACATATTTAAGATAAAAGACTGATTGTGATTAATGGACTGATTGCCTGGGCCGATATTCATAAAACCTTGCTAAACTAGCAGACAACTAGTCCTTAGCAGCCTGCTAAATGCCTAGTTGACTGCTCCATAGTTTCCTGCGATTTTCATATTCGTAAAACCCTGCCAGGGACAGTGCCAGGTAGTTGTCAACT
>JAVFBW010111306.1:0-16266 GCA_034783835.1 Mopalia ciliata | reverse complement strand
TCTGTAATAAATCAGTTCCAGTAACAGTGCAATCATGGCTGGTCTTAGTGTTGTATATGTCACATTCGAACTCTGTTTAAGATATAACATTATAGCTTATGTTAGTGAAGCTTGACACCCTCCAGAAAGAAACTATAGCGCTGTTTATCGACAGCTATGTCGAAGGTATGAGTGGTATCACGTTTTCATTATGTAGGGACTTGTACATACAGGAAAATGAATAAAAATACTTCCTGTAACGATCCATGCAAATAAGCTGAAATACTGCCAACATCAGGATGATAGGATAATAGGTGATAAGCTAGTTTCGACATTAAACGATGTAGCCTGGTATCACACTGCGGACGATGAGGTTTGGCAATAAGATAAAATAGTAGGCAAAACGCGAGTTCGGGGTAAGCCTATATGTGCAAAATAAGATGGGTGCAAACCTACAAGTAATATTTGTTTCTTTGTTTATCAAAACTTTAAGATTTTCTTGTCCCATACAATATTCCTTCTCTTCACAGTTGTATGTCTGAGATATAACCTACATCATGAAGCCAGTAGCTCTTCTTATATTGCTGATACTGTTTTGTTCCCTTTATTATTTCAGCAGAGTCTTAAGTACATGTTTATAAGATAATTTGTTTTGATTAATTTTCTAACATAAGCTTTGTCATATTGGTGAAACAGTTTATATGATGACTTGTCTGAAACTTATTTGTTTCTTGAATATTGATCGTTACACTTACATATTGTGTATGTGTTAATTCCATCAGCTGATACATTTGGTAACTGTTTTGCATGACTGTGGAATACAGATTTATTTTGTTTTGTGTTGTAGGTGGTCTCATTATCGTAACGTTTAGGTGTTGTATGTTTTACTGTATGTGACATTCTTTTGTGTGTACTTGATTTCTGTATTTTATCAATTTTAAACTGTTTTTCTTCTTAAAAATATTAGTTTGATGCATTCGCTGATGCTTTTAATAAGCTCCAATGAATTAGCGAATGATATGATAAACGTAGTTTGTGTTGAATGGATTTAAGCACATATGTGATTGTGACTTGTTTTTAGGACATCAGCCACTTTTTTAAAGGTTAAGCTATCTGAGCTGCATATATAAATTGTTTAACGGATTCTATCTCAAGTTTAATATATACTCTCCCAAAAAAGAAACGTAACATTATTTTTTTTTATCCAAATAAGAATTTTTAACATCATGCTGCTGCCTTTCTTGCAGATTTTGCGCACGCTTCTATCCAAATCATCCCACAAATGTTCAAATGGGTTCAAATCTGGTGATTTGGGCGGCCAGAACAAAACTGTAACGTTCTGGTTATTTGGTTTAAACATGATTTTATTAGATGGGAAACACTTTGAGCCAATGGCTTATCCTGTGTCTCATGGGAAAAACAAGGTTTTCATACAACATAACATATTAATTAGTACATTTGGAAAACAAAAAGAGAATTGTGCAGGTGCAGGACTGTACACGGTTAACGGGTAAATTCATAAATATCGTTGTAGGTTTAAGGACGTATATATATGACAATTAATTAGTAAAATTTATTAATATGAATATTTTTTGTATCTTATAGAAAGCGAAGATCAACAGCATCGCCGTTATGTTCGGATAATACCTCAGTTTTAACAGATTTTAGTTCAGAAAATTGTGCAGGCCGAAACCCGCCCGGGAATCGAACCCACGACCATCCGAGTCAGGCACCGAATCGCTAGTAGTATATGCCGACCACCCGACGTTCTACTTTATTAGTAGTGCTAAACGGTAAATATTTAGCATTTGATGGTGTTTACAATACATAAACGTTTTTCTTTATTCGTTAATAGAATTATTTAAAGCTAGAAGAAATAAATTATTCTGCGCATTTATTGATTTTAGAAAGGCTTTCGATAATGTGCGGAGAAAACGTCCAGGAAAAGGATGCAGATGATATCATATGGTATCAAAGGAAATATTGTTAATTTTCAATATGTATAAACGTATAAAATCATGTGTCAAGTTCAATAATGAAACATCACAGTTGTTTATGTGCAACATCGGCCTAAGACAAGGGGGGAATCTCTCGCTCATGCTTTTTGTCTTTTTATGAATGACCGTGAATCATATTTACAATGAGAAACTGTAATGGTGTTAAATCACCAGAGTTTGATGAAAATTTAACATCTTTATTAAATCTTATTTTCATCCTTTACGCAGATAACGCAGTTATCTTAGCACACAGTGAGGCGGACTTACAGCACAGCTTATCAATTTTTAATAGGTACTGTAACGTATATGGAATTTCTCTGTGAATATACTTTAAAATCTTTGGTATTTGGAACACGTATTCCTAATCGTTTTCGTTTTTCTATTGGCGGCCGTGGCTTTAAGGTTAGCAAGTACGCTTACTAAAGAATACTCCTATCTACCAGAGCGAGTCCGCCTGTTGACCCTCAGATGTAGGCCTATGAGTGAGGGACACGATGTGGTTGCAGCAATCGCTGGGGTGGTTTTTATGAGTATTTTTTACTGGTTTTCCACCGTAATTAGGCAAGGAACAGCCTGAAGGAGACAATCTGTCGTCATATAAGTGAAATACCTTTGAGTACGACGTTAAACCGTCATCAAACAAACGAACAATTTTCTTCTTCTTCTTCAACAGCAGACTAATGAACACCATCTTTATTATATTCTTTCTAGCTTTGTTCCGGATGCTTAATTAATTAATCACGCATCATATAGTAATTTCTAGAAGAAGGAAGTTCACAAATATCACACACAATTAAAAGATAACATTTCTGTTCGGCTGCAAATCAACCACGTATGCAATTGAAGAACATGGGCTGGTAAAATGCTCCACGCCAAGATTGTTTACCTTCTTAGCCTTCTGCAGATGGCGCCATCGATGCCGCATGACGCCGTCGTGACGCCGCATTACTCCCCAGAACGCCGCAGCACGGCGTCGTAACACATGTGGGCAGACGGTGCATGTGTTCGAGTTCAAAGGCCACCCCGACGCCATGATCCATTCCTTGTTGTGGGGTATGCTGCCGCCGCCACCTTCCTTGTTGGGTGCGGCTACCGCCGCTGTTGGGTACGGTCGTGAAATAGAGAGGATCATTGACAGATAGTGACGCCTGTCAGATGCTGTGATGGTGTGTCCGCCATGTTGGTTAGGGTTAGCTTAGAGATACCACGCCTCTGATGGGTGCTTAACACACCTCGGTTTTTGCTGATGGGTCTGCTAAGCGGTGCTGTGAAATCTCTGCATTGCTATGGGTCAATACCTCAATCCGATGTTGAATCTCTCCATGCATGGTTGGCGCGACAACAATCAATGGTATAACCCTACGATGCTACCGTTGGTTGGTTTTATTGATAGCCTAATAAGCGATCAATAAATCTGCTTCTTCAGGCTTTGTGAAAGCAGTCACAACGAGACCATGCTACTCCGAGCGCGGTAATACAACTTTTAAAAACTGTAACGGTAATTATAATGCTCAATGTTTAAGGATAGTTTTTGCAAATTTGCAAATTACGTGGTATTTACAGTACCGTAGCAGCTGATCCAAATGTGTCAGGCGTAGGTGCGTATTTAAGGTTAATTTGATATTCATTCAAATTGACAATTGAGGATGGTAAGGTCTACAGGAGAAATCGTAAACATCTTAGATCTTCTCAGGAAAAGTTCAATGTTGGAGAAGATCCTATCCGTGTTTAAAATACTATACCCTTCCCTACACCTTAGCGTGTGCCAGTTGGAAGTGATAACCCAACTGAAATACGTTAAGGCCCTGTCACATCATGAAGTATCGGGTAAACGTATGTGAACGTATGCCAACGTATACCAAAATGTCCAAGAACGTCGAATGTGCCAACGAATTGCATGGAAAAACTCTTCATTGGTCTAGAAATGGACGTATCCATAGCCTATTAAACGTATACATAACGTATGAGTAACGTATCACAAACTGATATGGAACTTATGACAGCTTATGAGCAACGCATGGAACGTATGGAACGTATGCCCAATGTTTTAATAGCGTATGTCTCATATAAGTCCGGTATTTATACCTTTGAAGAATGGTCAGGTGATCCAAACGTGTTCATTTCAAAACACTGGCAATATTCGCTAGGTGCACGCTAGCAGAACGTTGGGAATAAGTTGTGAATACGTTGGTTATAAGTTGTCCATAAGTTGCGTATAAGTTGTGAAATAGCTGGAAAGTTACAAAACGTTGGAGGTACGTTGGCGGTACGCTATAGGTACGTTAGCAACATGTTCACCCCTTCAACGGAGGTGTAATAGCGTATAACAACGTACTTATAACGTACTTATCGCTTACCTAAAACGTATTGATCGTATGTCAAACGTATCCCCAACTTACACGGAACTTACGCAAAACTTACTACAGACACGTTCAGTACGTAGACATTTTTTTAACATGTTCAATAATTTTCATCCTCCTGGACGTGTTACCAATTTTCACAACGTACTCTGAACGTTTTCAACGTACCCACAACTTACTCCTAACTTATAACACCGTACACCAACGTATACCAACGTACATAAATGTATTTTCTATATTTTGTATACGTTCACATACGTTTAACCGATACGTCATGGTGTGACAGGGCCTTAAACACCGACCAATGCCAGTAACAAAGACACCAACCACCTGCACCAATGAGCTAGCAATTCCTAGAGAAAGACAACAACAAACTGTGCCTGAAGTTAGGACAACAACTAGAATAGTTCGTCAACTGCCTCACTTAAAGGACTATGTAATGGTTTAAACACTATTTATATCCGTAATGAAAGGAAATTGGATTGGGGAAAAGGTCACCGAGTAAACGTTGCACTCCATGTCCTTAACAGCACGTCCCGTCACATCCCGTCAACTCTCGTGCGAGATTCCACAGCGCTCTAAGCATCACGGGAAGACACCAACACGAACCCATCACAGCAATAGATACAACTCTTCCCTTTTCAATAGTGCAGAGCTACCCATATAGAAAGACTTGATCAGTATTACGGTTTATTAATGTTAAGAGGTAAAAACAATCAGTGTGTACAAGCCTACCGCTATGTGCAGGTTGCAATAAAATTTTATCTTTATTAATTACTATTTAGTGTATTCGTATTTGCACGTGTGACATGTGAGGTTTAGATGTGGTTTCTTCATGTTACTGGTAAATCACAGCAAGTTGATCGCTCTCGGTTTAGGGGAGACTACTTCGCGAATTTGGTCTGTGTAACTCTCCTTGACTGAATATATAAATGATGCTTTGAAATATGTTTGTAGTCAACGCACATGTTATCCAGTGTCAATCAGCCGATCCTGTAATAGTAATTACGCTGTATAAGAAATCGTAGAACAGTTTCTTAGAAGAGCATGCGGATTGACTTTTTAGTTTATCCCGCTTAATTTAGTATTTTCTTCATAACGTAATAGCGGCTAGATTATATAATGTTTATTAGTCGAGCTATAGTAATTGTGTAATAAGTTAAACAACTAATCAGGGGAACATAACTCTTAGTGTCTTAAATAAGCAGAAGTATTTGGCCCATGATTTTGTAAGGGAAGTCACTCGTACTGGTCCATAGATTGTCTGAAACGATAACTTACGTTAGAATGCTATTGTAAATAAGAAGTAAGGTAAATGATTAGTTTAATTTTCTATTAACCGTAAGAGAACGATTTTGTTAAACTCTAGTATTATTTTTGAATACTTTCTTCAATTATACAACTAAAAGTGATAGCATTTGGCAAATAATTCTAGAACTCTCAATTCTCTTATTTGCTTAGTTCCTTATTATTTTCACGTTTTGTCTATACATCATAGTTAACCACGAGATTTTATTTTATTAATACATGTAATGCTTTACGGATTCGTGATAAGTACAGAAACAAAATACACCTACATTGAACATGTAAAGGAAAATAAATGCAAAGAGATGTCGAACATGAATCGATAAGGAATTAATGGTACAAACTAAGAGGACATTGTCAGTTGAGCTATCGTGAGTTACTCCTGAAAGTTTGTCGAATTGCTCAGTGTATAACTAGTAAACTAAATATATTATATCCGTTGCGTAACCTGGGCTTTATGAGCCAAGTTAATAATTATTTCTTCGTTAATAATTATAGTCATTGTCAATTAGTTATTTTTGACTGAAGGTTAATTTGCGGTACTGTTGTTGGGATTTAAGTTGATTGAATAAACCATCACTAAACTTGACTTCCTCGTTTTCCAGACTCCATCTCTATTGTCGGTCAGCCTACGAGGGTAATACACGGACACAACACAACTCCAAAGCCGTCAACACATAACCAATGCTGGTTATGTGTAGCTAAGGGAGATAATTCTTCATGTCTTTGTTGTGACGCTCAATTTGCCAGGAGACACTTTTACATGAACTATTGATGTAGTGGCGAATTTTTCAATGTGAAATCCTTGTATAACATGATTTGACATCTGGCTCATTTATACTATCCATGGCCCGGCATCAGCAGACACAGAACTATTTCAGCCCATCAACACTTGTTTAAACCGCTGACTCAAGACACCCATTCTCCTTACTAGTCTATAAGATTTGTGTTCCCTTCAAGTCAACGGACTAAACTCCGAAAATCACGTCCAAAACGTATAACCACATTTTTAATTATAATCGATTCAACTTCCTATCTGCAGACATTGACATATTCCTTGCTCATTTTGTTTTGTTGAATGGGTTAGGATTCCACGCGTGCCAAGTGGGACAGTGATTGCAGCTCACGGTGGCCAAACAAGGTACTAACTTCAGTACCTTCGTGTGGCGCTGTTCGATGACGAATATAGGCCTACCTCCACGGCCGTCGGCCCATAGCGAGAACATTACCGCATACTTGTGTCAACTTTAACTGTGATACCCCCCAGAATTACTGAATTATCCTGATTTGTATTAAAAAGATAATTCTATCAATATTTTGCCAATGCCTTTCTTTTCTGACAGCGCATATTGTGAAAGTAAATCCATGCGAGTTACCTCCCGTGATTGCCATGACAAAAGGGTTATTCCGACATGGCCTCTCTCGGCTTCAATACTTCGGACCTAAATTAGGAACACCCAGCCGAAGTCGCTGAAAACTCCAGCAATGCTTATTTAAACGCTTTATTAATAAATGTAAATTGTAATGACTTTATTACAGACAATGCTTTGCACAAAAGAGAGATAAGAAAAACATATAAAACGCCGATCAGCTAACCAGATATTTATAAGTTACGTTGTGCAACTATTTTGTATTACATATACCATAAATAATTGTTAAGTTAATGCGATCAGCGCTATCGGTTTCGACAATAATCTCATCGGGCATTCTTCACGGGATCAGCTAACAGCTGTCAAGTATTCGAGTTCTTTGTAGATGTCAGATATCTTTATTTCTCTTCAAACTTGTAGAAAGAGTCCATAAATTTGTCCTTAGGCTTGGCCTCGTCCGTGGTTTTATTTGGGTCTCAGCCTTTCCCTTGAAGAGTTCATTGAACTTTGTCATGCTTAAAAGTTTCTTTAATATATGACTCCATTGTCCATACATATTTTGTTATATTTTGTAAGTTAACAAACCCGCTTTATCTAGTTTCCCAATCTAATTAAAACCAGACTTCAAAACGCTCCCTGTTTTGTTTGTCGCTATATTGTTTAGATTTTGTAATTTAGTAATTTGCAGTAAAGTGGTCCGTCACGCTTGTGCCTGGTCTGGCCAATGAGTTTCAGGTTCTTTTGTTGTCTAGATCGGGACAAATCCATTCGTAAATGAATATTTATTTATTTACTTTTTTCGACTGTATGTGTCACACACTTTTAAAATTTCGATAATTGTAATCTAGCGATATCCAATCATAAACATTTTGGATAAGGATATCAAATCATAAACAGTTATGGGTATCGAATCATCCTGAGATAGGCCGTTTGTATGGTTCTTCAGACAGTCACTGGGAGCTATAATTTGGTTCTTTTCACTTTCTCTTTTGCCGTTAAACTTTGTGGAAATAGTCGTTTTGGTTATTGATGCGCTTTTAAAATCTGTCCCCTTTGACAAAACTGGTAAGGCGTGGTAACCGCTAGAGGAATAAACTACTTCGATTAGCGATATCTCACCATATTGTCTGGCTCAAAGTTAATACCGGTACAAATGAAGAAATGACCCTTTAATTATGCAAAAAAATAATAATAATTTAATGATTCTTTAATGTTCAATGTGACAATATTTTAATTGGATTGATTAATAAGCTGATAGGTTGATTAGATTTTTGTCACATTCAGCAATATCTCTGCTGCAAAGAGACGTGGCCTTTTTAAATTCGATAACACAAACAGAGTCTTCAATCCTTGAAAACTTGTCCATAGAATAACTGACCATGTTAAACAACAACAACAACAACAACAACAACGACGACCACTTTTAAGATAACGCCGATATGAGGGGGATTCTAAGTATCCAGATCCCGCTTGAAATTAGCTGATCATTTCCTAATCTTAGTTAGGCCTATACTCGCTTTGTTATATTTTAATGAAATGAGTCAAAAAGAACTGAATCATTAACAACAGTCTGGCATAGGGACACTTTCTTCATAACAACATCTATTCTCCTGTCGATGTCTTTAAGCTGAGAATCTTCCAACAACGGGAAAAGGACATCATTGGACGAAGATGAACGAAAATCCTGAATCAGGTTCTTCTGGGAGGATCGGAGTCCATTGATAGTCCTTTCTCTTACTCTGCAAACAAAACGAGGAGAAAACGAACGAATGAATCAGATTAAGACAACTGCTCACAAAGCAAGCCAAGATTTAAACTGTTCTTCATAAAGAAACCACAGGAAGAAAATATCAAATTCAAGAATAAGTAGTCTACACAACTTACATCTATCAGTAAAATAACTGTGAGAAAAATATTTGTTAAATATTTATCCGATACGCTGTTTGGCAGGTTGAACAACCTAACGAGTTTATTGTGAATGAAAGAACTTACCGACAACATTGGTAAAGTGGGGCTAGAGTGATCTCAGGCGATAAGTCGTCCTTACAAAAGCTATAGGAAACAAAAAGCACAAATACATTAACAAAATTAATACCGATAGTTGTGTTTACTATATTTATACATCACAAAAGCCAATCATCAGGGTTATTTTTCACATATATAGGTCTATAATCATCAATTGCGTAGAGAAAGTCAGCTTCATATTGACGCATTTTGATTGAGCATAGTCATAGTATAACAAAGGAGCGACAACACATTTACACATAGTTTATGGATGGTAAAACAAATAAAACGGCATGTATTAAGCCACATTTCCGAGTGTTGTATCCATTCCCACCATGGTCATTAAGTGTACCGTGGGTGTGATGGGCGAGCTTTGAGCGAATGGAAATGTCATCCTGTCAGGCATAGAAGTAATTCAATCCATCAACAGTTTTTTTTAACCGTCCGCTCAAGACACCCATTCTTCGTACGAGTATATAAGACTCGCGTTCTCTTTTTGTAGGCAACGGAGTCAACTCCCCGAAACACGGCCATAATGTGCTTGCAACCTGTGACATCAGGTAGAGGTCGCTGCAAAATAGTACCGCCAGAATCCTAAACAAGCAGACGACACACTGTTCATGTTCCAAAGACCCGCCATCACGTACAAACTGTGACGTACTGTCAACGGCACTGCTCTTCCCGCATCTTAGTACTCAATAACACACAGCATTTACTAATCATGTACTAAGGAGCCAAACTCAGACATTCATTTTTACACAATGTAATTGCATGAATTCCTAAACCCCACTACATATAACATACAAAACACTTAATACTTGATAATGTACAACCCTTCCTTATTATGCATTCGGAATAGACTAAAGTTGCTCTTTCTATACTACTACCTGCATTGTGACAACATTTTAATTCGATTGATTACTTGACTGATTGATTGGTTGATTGATTAGATTGTCGTGTCATACTATATGATTGTTTTACAACAAATCCTATCCTATGCAAGAAAACAACTGTAAAATTATGAAGGAGAGGGCACTGCACACACACATTTAACAGCATTCCTATGCAAACAGGGCGGACACATAGAACGTATATAATGTCAAAGAGGTAAACCAAAATCCGCAGATAAAATATTTCAGAATAAAGACGAATGCAATTTTAACGAGTTTAGTTAGAAAACGGATCGAAAGGTTACACTTACTAATTTGGGTTCTGTTCATAGGTGCTTACACACTTTCGTAAAGATTGCTCAAAATTGAACAGATGGTTCACTAAATGTGTGGGTGAAGTTTTTTAATAGATATAAATCAAATTTGTATTGGCTCTGAGATATTCTGAGATATTCGACAACTCTGTAAATTGATACTAGACAACTGTTTCATAACATCTTAAAATTAGTATCTTAAACGCAAGGCAAATGTTTTAGTAAATGTTATACGACAACCTTTTCATTGGGACATAGAAAAAAAATGTTTTCAATAAATCTTAAACACATCTTTAAAAGTACTAGACCAGATTTCCATTGAATGGATCTTAAACCGTAAAAAGTTTTTCCATGTATCTTGGGTTATAAATTGTGTTGCAAGGCTTGGACATTGAATCGGAACTTGCCTAGGTCTGAGTGTTGAGTGGTGTTACAATGCGCCTCAGGAAGGTTTTGTAACATACTTTGTAAACGTGATAGGATTCTGGTCATTTGGACAAACTATCGCTTGAACTAAGTTCTGTTACCTTCCTGAGAATCATGCGAACGTTAAACAACTTACGCCAGTCCGTGATCTAGGTGTACTGTAAGCATTGGGTTTTGTTTCTCATCAAGGGTATACAGGTGCTTCTCATCCTCGTGAGCAAAAACGTAACTCATAATGGATATATCAACCAAATCTAGAAAATAGCGATCCTGTTTGTAGATGACGTCATTTCGCACAAAGTCACAATGACGATGGTCATTCAATCCGTAAGAATGAAAACTGAAATCAACAAAACCAAATAGTTTTAAAAAAGAAAGCATCCCGCAGAACAACCAATATAGCTTTCGTCAAGAGTTCAAGACGATTTGCCCACCTCAAGCTGGTTAGGTAAATGTTTTTAATGTAGAAGAGGAACAGTTTGCTCGTCTTCACTGGGATTTGGGTTCCTGTCCGATGGCAAGCAGGGACAGCCCTCTTTATACCAATTCAGCTACAAAGGGCCACGGCATGTATAGGGTAAGGACATTTGCTGCGTAAAACCATCAATGCAGATTTCTTATAGAAATGATATACAATGAACAAATGAACAATTAGTATAAGATTTGAAAGGTCAGAAAGGCTAAGATCGTCGTTTCAAGCCTCTCTTCAACTACTATACCCTTACAGACGCTGGAGTTAAATGCAATCGACAGAAGCAACCTTTGAGTGAAGTCTCTTAACCCAGCACAATCACATATCTATCATTAGCCAAGTTAACGGTAGTTGATACAGCAAGTGCCGAACTTAATCCAATAAGCCTCTATTTTTAAACGTTTCTGTTTGGTTTCATCTTCAGAGGGAAGAATTTATTTTCGGAAATATTTCACAATGATCTTTAATTCAATAATCGGGAAGATAAAATTATTAAGCTGTTGGAGATATGCACTCCACCAAATGGAGGTCAAACGATTGTTGCTTCTAATCCGTAGGCGATTTTTTGTTTCCCTAACATGTTTTTTCGACTTTTATAAACCAGAATTGAGAAGCAGTTCTGTGATTGGTCAATTTAAGAAACCAATCGTAGGTGGCATTGTCGGTGGCAATCAAAACACGAGGAACGTTTTTCAGATCTGATTGTAATTAGATTCCATATTGCTGAAAAGTTAATCTTCCTTCAGTACTAAGCAAAGCCAGAATAGCTACTCCTTAAACAAACTGCCCATAGCCAAAGGGCTCTAAACACATGATATTTCAACATTTGGAATCTTATAGCGAGGCCATGTGACAACGCGGGTACTTTGTATACTAACCAGGTGTCATATATGGCGGATTACTTTTTGCACATCATAAACCCACATTCGTGGAAACCCGAGCCTACCAGCGACGTTCCATCGCACAACAGTCACGTTTATTTGTAGTGATAGTTCTTTTCAAACATTCCTAGATTCCAACATTTGATTAAACACGTCGCTGGCTTACCCCCATGCCTAGCGTACAAGCTAATCTGTGTTGAAAAGCTAGATGGTACTTGACTCCAATAAATAGTCCAACGACTGGATTGGGATGTTATATAAACTGTGAGCACAAAACCTGATCTTGATCAACTTGGCTTCGAGCACTCCTTTCCGTCATTTTTTTTTATCTGCCTTTAGTCATAGACTGGTACTGACGTTTAATCAGCCTCAAAAATGGGGCTAGATTAGTGCCCTTACTCAACTGAGAAAACACAATAGGCCTACACCGATTTACATTTTCGAAATAAGCTCCACCTACTTCCGTTTGGAATGCAAACAACACCATATATGGCACACTGTTTACCTCATATGGTCAATTGGATCAAGCTCAAAGCGAGGGCAACTTCCGTTTGGAACCAAAAACTCCCGTGTATAGAGGTTTCCTTGCACCAAGATTAATACACCTTAACCTAGGCTCGCGGAGGGCTTTCGTGTAAAGCGGGTTTTTGTACGAAAGCTACTTGATAGATCTTTATGGGGGACATATACGGGATGGATTTGAGTAGACGGGTAAACTTACTTGTTCTATGTTTGACAAAGCCCGATGTGTGTGATCGTAAAAAGTTGTCTCCACTTGTTTTATTAAAGGGCCTATGCATAGTGGATCCTAACAGAACATGTAATGTGTTATAAGACCGACCCGTTTCAAGTGCACGTTGCCTCAACATACATGGGGACGGTCCTTGTCAAATATAAGATTAAAGTGCTCGTTTGTCAATAGGCAGCTATTTACCTGCTGTTAGGAGACAGCGAATGGAACAAGTGATATGGACTGTCTTTTGTTCCAAATTTATAGTGAAGTGGTCTCTTGAGCCAGTAGACGAGAGAGCCGGAGACCATCCCGTCAGGAGAACAAAACTCTTCAATCGATTGGCAGTAATGGCACTTGTGAATCAAACAAACGGTTCCGTCTGAAATCAAAAGGAATATTCACGATTTAAATCATTAAAGTTAATAAGACACGATTCAAGACATAGACATGCTATACGGTTTGGGCTTTAACGGGCGCATCTACGACGTATCTACAATATTTACAAAACTTCGCTCTATGGCCATGTTCCATGCACCCAAAACATAGCACGTTTTCCTTAGCAAAGGTTTTTCTCTAGACGAGCGGACGCTCTAGGAAATTCCTACACTTCTCTTTATGATATCTGCCTCCTTGTTAATAAACACAAAAAATTGTGAAAACCGGGGGAACACACCTTGTTTATCGCCCCATTAAGACACAATTCTTATCCACCTTAATACTAACCATTCAGGTAGTTTTGACAACAATTTCTGATTTTCACGATCATCATTTAGCACATTTCACCGAACCACCTATGCATTTCAGCACGTTGTAAAGCTTTTCCGGCGAAGGAATACCCTTGTCGTCAATTAATGTACTGAAAGCACTTTCCGGGAAGGATATTTCAATGGGTCACCACAGAATATTCCAGGTTCTGGCAGAGGAAGTCTACCTAAGGACACCTGTTTTGCAAAGGAACTTACAAAATTGTCAAACTCAGCATAATTTCTACTTGTGGCGTTTTTAGACTGGTCAGTCAAGTATTATGGTTATTGGTGATGTTTGATCAGTTTGTGTTTGGATTGTGGATTAGGAACAAATGTAGTTGCCCTGACATTTAAACCGCTTTTAGATTGAACAGGTGGCTCCGAAATGTCATTGTGTAACGTTTTAATGAGCCGTGTTTAAACCATTACGAGAATCTAAATACTGATGTACAACATTACACTTTGACACCACTGGTACATCAAAAACATGACGAGCAGATTCGTCACACTCAATCGCAGTAAAAGCTTCTAGCCTAGCCTAGCTTGTGTATTTATTTCGTCGAAATCTGTATATGATTCATCCAAACCATTTCGTATAGTTGGGTTGCTTGGACATCAATTTCTTGGGTGAAGCCAGGTTAATACACTTCAATTCAGAAATGAAGACATCCATAGGTTTAATACAAGAGTTCAAATCTCATATATGATTGTTCACAACATCCATTACAAGTCACAATACAACTGCCTGTTCGATAGACAGAAGTTTATTTGACGAACGTAGTGGTTTAACCACAATTGTCAACTATCCGTATGCTCCGTAAAACACCCTGGATTCTTTCCCCTTCAACAAACAAGAGTTACATCCAGCTTTGTCGACGCAAAAACGGCTGTTTTATCGCTAGGCTTCTCACTCTTGCCATCCCAATGACAACACCCTCTCAGCTATAAATTTACGCTCGAATAACCAGCGATCGGCTTACATTAGCCCATATTGACTGTCAACTATACGCTGGTTCACATAGCAAATCTTTTCAGGTAAAGGGCCGCGGAGTTGAGCTCTAGACTCACACAAAATGCTATTGGTTGAGCAATAAGCACAATATTCCCTAACTCCACTTGTGATAAAAAGGAAGAAGTGTACAAAAGAACAAAGGAGCTGTATTGAAGCATTTGTTTTACGACCGGATCGACTGCAATGTACTGCAGAAGCTACGTAAGAATAGGACACACTCGACAAGCAAACTGCATGTTATATATATTAAGTGTACTCAGGCTTCATGAAATCAACCGACAAATATAGCGACCCGAGGTTCAACCAAGACTGTTAGGGGTCCAATTACTTACTGTCATACGTGTGAATGGAATCTCTAACGGTCTTGTCAGCATAAGGCAAAACTTCTTTAACGATATCTATTTTTCTTCCGACCACGTAAGGCACCGCGCGGGACCCAAACAGTCTGAAATACAGCAGAATTATTTAATTAATAAAGGAGATATCCCTGAGACAAAAAAAATTATACTAAACAAGATATAAATGACATTTGGTCCCGGTTTGGACCTTAATTTCAAGTTTGAAGAAAAATATAGCACCCCTGAGGGCGTTTTTCTAACCATGGCAATGGATTGAATAATTAATAATGTTAAAATCGCCATAGGATATTGTGGTAATGCATAACAATTATTTTAAAGTATTTTCCGCGTAATCGCGAATTTCCACGTTGCTACAACGTACAGCCTTGCAGACAGTCCTATAGACATGGTCGAAAGTCATGCTGAAGTTGTTAAAAGGCATAAACTTGTCACAGATGAAGTAGGAATTTTCACGTTGTCAGGTTATAGACTTGTCAGATAGAGAAAGAAAAAAGCTTAGACTATACTACTAGTAAGCTTCCTGCTAAAATTGTTTTGGGCATGCAACTGAGAGTCAGTATAATATAATGATCTTGTTATTTAGCGCAAATAACACTACATTTTACGAATAGTGTCAAAAGAAAGAAAACGTCAGAAACCTTTGGTTATTTACATGTCATCCGGCATGAAATTCTATAGTTATAAATATATTTTTGATAACTACACGATTGTCCGGAGTCAGGTCAAACCTCTGGAACTCTTCGAGCCAGGAGGTAGAGAAAACCGGACTGAGCTATTTTCACCATCAAAATTATTTTTTAGTTTATACCCCTAAAATGATATCGCTTTTTACCAAAAGTAATTTTCCGCCATCTACAAATAAAACACAATTGAGTAGTTTATGTACATATACGTCTGCTCTGTCAGAAAAGAAACGCATAGGTCAAATGTTACAAGAAAGTGTTGAATTTAAAAAAAAAACATTGTTTCTGGTCTACAATGGCAATGCTTCTGAAATGGGACAACATGGCCAACAACACTGAAACCAAAATTAACACACGTTGTAGCGCGCTTGACAGAAGGGATGACAGAAAATACACATGCGGAAAGCGCTAACACAATTATCAAGGTTGATTAAACCAATGTCAGACAAAATCTCACCACAAATAAAAAAGGACTAAAACAACGTTTGTTTAACAAATCACTGGGCGCTGACATATGTATACTAAAAGTCTTCTGTGTGTTCCGGTACAAAATAACGAGTGTGTGAAGCGCTGCGTTTTCCAGTTGGCGTAAGACCACTATTATTCACGTTTTGTCAGCCTCGAATATAGTTCTTAGTAAAAATGGTGTGTAGTCTTATTTTATTTATTCTGGCCCTGGGAATTGTTGTTTTGTGGAGTATCTGGTATTGATGTGAAGTAATTGAGTGGAGGTTT
>JAVFBW010111305.1:0-26101 GCA_034783835.1 Mopalia ciliata | reverse complement strand
CTTATTGCGACAAGAACTATTGATATTTGCTTATTGCGACAATAACTATTGATATTTGCTTATTGCGGGAAGAACTATTAATAGTTGCTTATTGTGACAATAACTACTGATATTTGCTTATTGCGACAAGAACTATTAATATTTGCTCATTGTGACAGGAACTATTGATATTTGCTTATTACGACAAGAAATATTGATATTTGGTTATTACGACAAGAAATATTGATATTTGCTTATTACGACAAGAAATATTGATATTTGCTTATTAGGACAAGAAATATTAATATTTGCTTATTGCGACAACAACTAATGAGATTTGCTTATTACAAGAAGAGCTATTGATAGTTGACTATTGTGATAAATTAGTAGTTCCCGGTTTTTTTTACACCCCTAGATTTGGCGGTTTTATCCCCCACGCCTGAAAGTGTCAAATAATCATGTTATATAAGTGGAATAGCTTTGAGTACGACCTTTATTAGTAACCATATACATTTATCTACGGTTCAGGTTCTCTTTTAAAACCAATAATTTACCTTTGACTGATTCTCATGTCTGATTCCGGAGAGTCGGGACTCACTATAATGGAGCGGAACAGCTGAAATGTAGACGATAAGAGATGAGAATGACTAGCCTTGAACATGTCAGTATAAGAAAGCTGATTCCATGATAAGAGGAGGCATGCACTGTACAAACTGCATAACATGTAAGCCTAACCACCTGTTGATTTTTTGTCCCAAACAAAACATTGAAATAGCCCTTAATATTCCAAAGTGCTTTACGGATGCCTTAATTTTTTTTAAATTTGTTCGAGTAACGTAAATTATGTGTTAATATGGATGAATTGGAAGAGTAAACCATTTCATGGATGAAAGTATTTCTTATACATTCCTTGTAGTCAATTTTTACAATAGACCTACGCTAACATATGCTTAAATGAATAATCGCCAACCTTTTCAATGGCTGAGTTTTTAATGTGCTCCATTTCCGGCTCATAGATGACCTCGTGAAACATTCCGATCCGTGGATCCATGCTAAGGATCTCCTCTTTTGCCACGTATATCGGTATCCTCGTTTTCCTGTAACGACACAGGCCGTGTTTGTAAGGACCCTGTGTAGACAAAGAACAAATCATTTAGTTAAACGTTTTTTTTTCAAACACAAATAATTCGAAAATATTATATAAGATAAATGTCAAATATTTTTACTACTTTACCGGCATTAATAGCCATGTGGGCTAGTGTTATCATGTTTTCCATATAGCCCATGTAAAATAAAGATTTGATTTGATATAATATAATATAATTTCCTACGTGCAAATGAATCACTCTAATTGACTTTGTCTGAAAGGTGTCATTGTCCATATTACATTTAAGTATATAGGCCTGAAAATAAGTCAATTTGTCTAACAGATAGATAGCATGAAGACATTTTCTTATCAGTGTCAAATGTTTGCAGCCATAATCCCGACAATGAAACTACTTATTTATCACATACAAGGCTTGGGCTTATATCAGGTTAACATCTATTCTCATTCCAGTAATAAAAACTCAACTTATCAATAGTAAAATACAGTGTAATTAAGCGGCCTTGTAGCTTTGGTGTCGATTTTATGGCTAATCATTGGACCAGGGTACATTTGATGGTTGTACGCCTATAACGCACGACTTATCCACCATACATTATTAGACTGGCTCCAACCGGATTACAGACAGTTTTCCTAGACTCTTAACACACACCTTTCTCTCTCGACACAGGGATTCGTATTTCCTCATCAGTTTAGTTTGATCTCGTTTCAGGACTTTCTGTCGTTTCTCCACAGGTATTTTATCAGCACGAGTCTTAAAGAAGTCCCTGTCCCGAACAAGGCCTTTGTGACGAGGAACTGGCATACAAGGAAAATATTGATTTTATTAAATAGTCCGTGTAGTATAAATCCACTATATTATGGTATTTTCACATTGCCGAAGAGCAAAATAATTTTAAGCTGTTGGTTTATTTTAAGTTTTGAACATAAAAATATATTTTTAAAAACCTCTACATCTTACAAGTCCTAATTGTAAACTTGTTCTTTTACTCGTGAAGAAAACAGGCGTGACTTAATGACACCTGACAAATATGGAGAAAACACTGCTTATAGGTAAAAATTGTAATAACTAACATTTCTTCAAGCCTTCTTCTATTATTTCCTGGGACTTCCACAATAAGCCATCCTGAAATCATATGGTTAATTGATTGATTGATTGGTTGATTGATTGATTGATTGATTGATTGATTTATTATTTGATTGATTGATTTATGTTTTACCCATTTTACCCATTTATGTTAATGGGTATTTCACTTTAAAGACGGCGGTGTATTCCATCAATAATTGACACTCGCACGACCAAGATGTGAAGTGTTTCCATGATGTTGGAAACTTAACTTTCCTCCAGTGCTAAGTGAAGACAGCATTTCTACTCTTTCAACAAACGGTCCTTAGCCAAAGGGCGAAAACAAAGGGAGATAATCTTCTTAAAACGTGGCAATTTACCATGTCATGACATTCACAATAATTAACTTTTACGAGATCGTCTAAAAGTTAATAAAATCGAATTTCCTACTGATTTCCATCGATATTAAAATAAACAATCAATATTAATGGTTCGTTCAGAAACTAAGAAACAGTGCAGATCTCTTATGACATAATATAAGGTATATAACCTTTTTTCCAATTGGAGATTTCTAAAGGCACACGGATGTTATATATTCACAAATTCTAACACTAACACTGATATAAAACATTTTAAATATAACCAAATATGTACAAAATGTGTACAAATTGACAAACAGCCAAGCAGATAAGTTTCAAGATCGATAATAACTTTACGATTTCTAGATAATTTATAAATGTGGGATACTCACTTCATAATACACCGTAGCCATGAATCTATAGAATCTAGTGGCATTTTGTTGACGAGGTCTTCCGAGAGCTCGATGAAGACCCTCGTTAAGCCAGCGGATACACTGGAAGTTAAGCTGTTTCTCTTCCACTGTCGCCACTATGTGGAACACCTCTTCATCTAGTATGGGGTCAGTCTGGGAGTTGCGGATCCTACCCGCGAATAACTCTGTTAGATTGAGTGCGTAAACATCAGAGAGCCGGACTAGGGAAGCTGCAGCCCCCGTGTAATCGTGTACGGATGGCCAGAAATTACCCTTCCGTATCTCCTGTACCCTCTGGCTTAGTTCTGGCGACAAAACAGTTATATGCTGTCAAAATTTGTGATAAATTATATATCATGGATAGTGTTTTACTTATTTTGAGATTCCACTTGACAATAACCTCATTTTCTTTAACCTGTGGAACGTGCACATTTAAATGCAGTTAATAATGGGTGAGTGAACGCAGAATAAGAATTGCTAATCACTAGCAAAATTTAACAGAAAATTTAGATCAGCATAATACATTATTTCCCATGGGATTTTTAAAATATTGTTATTATCTTAATTTCCATGGAAACCAGTTAATGTAGTGTCGGTATGGGAATGAAGATGAACATAAAGTAACATGGTTTTGTGGAACTAGCCTGGATATATATAATGTGTTCATTTGTGTAAAAAACTCACTTTTGGCGTTGACAGTTTGCCAGGCCTCACATTCCTCACACACAATAAAATCTAACAGGGGTTGTAACTCTGTCGTGATTCGTCTCAAAAAGTGATAACAATCGATGGGATTTTCTGTAAACCCACCCTTCTTCTCAAAAGATCTGTGTTCTTTGCGTAGGCTTGTATAGACACTGAAAAGAAAAAACAAATAGGATTTGTAAAGCTATTGAAGCTGATAACGGGCATTCGTGTTCTTAAGAACTTTAAATGAAGTAACTAAAATAGATTTATCTCAATGCGTTTATAGATTAAACTTGATTCTAATAATTCAGCTTCTATACATTATGTCCATCATATTATATGCTCTGTTATGAAACTTATGTTTCCCGGTCCACAAAAATTACACCGATTCTATTTATCTAGATCTTTTATTGTTCGATTCGGCCCATGCAGTTGACATATCAAGGACCAAAAGGAAATGAGGGAGGTGACGTTATTAAGAACAATAACACAACGAGCTGTCAAGGCCAAGATGTTGTCAATGGCAACAGTTTGTTTGATTGTGGTTTAACGTTGTTCTGAAGGGTTTTTCACTTATATGACCACAGATTGTTCATTGCACACTGTTCCTTGTATAAAAACGGCGGAAAATCGAACGGCAGCAAAACAAAACCATCCCCGCGATTGCCGGAGTCACGCTGTGTCAATCACTCATATGCCTGATGGTTGATCATGACATACGGTCTATAATCCGTCTACAGACGAAACATCCAGGTAGGATTAGCTAACCTGGAAGACACCGCCGCGGGCGCTCGATGGCAACAGGTGCATCACTATATTCACAACATTTCATATAGGCCTATGACAGGCCCATGATTACAATAATAAGTAAGGATTTATCATTACTGATTTACTCTCTTGTCATGAACTAGTTTAGGATAATGCAATTTCAATCCATAAAAGTCCTGCTAACCAGATACCAGAGTTTCAATCCGACAACTATCTAATGGTCTTAACCATAACAGTATTGAGCATTTAACAGGAATATAGAATTATAAAATATAGGCCTACTGAGTACCGTATGTACTGTATATACACCCGCCTACAATAATGAACAACTGCAGCTGGTTCAGACATAGATATTAACGTACTTATCAAGTAATTATACCTTATTGATAACTGCTAAAATATCTTTGAAGAAATACAACTTAGATGTGTGTTATATATTAAAGTTTTATAGGAGTCTTCGATGTCGTATGATGTAGAGCGCGTCACTGTTCAACCTTTATAACTTCGATCATATATACCATATATAGTAAATGTGCACAGTATTGCAACACATAAGATGTTTCGCTTATTATTGATTTTGATCGAGATTAGAGAAAAATACACAAACCATCGTACTATAATTCAATTTTGCCGGGTTTTTAAACCGGGTTCTCAGCGACCACGACATTGTAGATTTATTTTGCTTGTGCGGCTGAAGCGGGGGAGGGTTTGGGTGGGAGAGGGGGGTCGATCCACGTCATTTTTTTGTTGAGTTTTGCGGTGACAAATTATGTCTGATATATTTCATATTTTCTGTTCATAAATTAAGTTTATAGGTCTTGTATAAAATCCCAAGAAAGTTAAAGTTTAATGGACCGATTCTGACTGTCGCCATTGTATATTTTTTTTACTTGCCTCCACTCTCTCAACGAAATTTTGACTCGAAGCATTTGGATGTATATAAATACATATATATATCCAAATGCCTCGAGTCAAAATTTCGTTGAGAGAGTGGAGGCAAGTAAAAAAATATACAATGATATACATATACACATATATATATAAATAATTCTCTTCATTTATTCTATATATACAACAATGTTACAATATTGTATCATACTGGTCAATAATTGATATTTTTATCTTCGTCCTTTGGTATTCCTGATGGTAACATTGGTCTCATTACGCCGATGGAAATTTTAACGTATAAAAGGTATTCCGAGTTTTCCAGATTAGTTTAATAGGAAGCTGTGAAAGTAGTTTTGCTAATACAAAGAATGCCTTTTTACTTAACAAGATATTTGTTAGCTGTTATATATATATATAAACCCCTGAAAACTGTGGTTAGTCTGCTGTAACCAAGTAAGGTAGAGTAAGAAACGGACAACCTGTCGTCATATAAGTGAAATGACCTTGAGTACGACTTAAACCAAAATCAATACCCATTACAATAGTCAAATACAACAGTCGTTATTATATATATATAATTATGTTTTATATACATGTTAACCTTTGCTGAGAACTATTGTATCCGTGTGTTTGGTCAGACGTTTTCATAGCAAACATAATTACTTTGTTACTTTTGATACAATTGTAAAAGAAGCATCAACAAGGTCGATCGTATCAGTCTACTCGTCCAACTTCTATTACCTCAATAAACCAATTAGATTACCGCTTCGGCTGTCCTCATCCTCGGAGCTTCCCAAGCCTTGGGGCCTATGCATGGACTCTCACATTTTTATCAGGTTATAATATTATTAAACCATCCTATTCGGGTCATGGACTTATGTTCGCCCATTCTAAAATGGAATCGATCCTACTTCCTATGTCAAGACATTGACTATAAGATACACCCGGGCCATCTTGTTTTGCACTTCTTTTATTTGCTAGTCTATGGCATAGGTCGCCCCAAATATTGGCGGAAATTAATGGGCGATGGCCTGGTACAAGAGTTGTCAGTCTCTTTCACTATAGAAACTCTCGCGAGAATACGATTGGATGTTCGCCAAGAGTTGTTATTAGTATAGTTCGAATGATAAAACCCTTTGTTGTATATAGCGAATATGAAATCGCATCTATAGGAGCTTCATCACTTGAACTTATAGTTCAATTATAAAGACAATAGAGAAACATGGTTCAGGGCCTCCAGGGGCCGAATGGCCCCCATACCCTCGACTACATTGTCCTCGGATTCTAGCCTGACCCACTTTTGATATGCTTCCGCCTCCCCTATTTAGAGTTACAACATTATCTTGACTTTATTTTTCCAAGTTCGTTGCAATAAACATTTTGTTAACTTTTTCCTGTAAAATGAAAGGTTTTAATTTTTATCTCTATATTTATAACGAGCTTTACCATCATTTCATCTTTATACTAACATTTATATAAAAGTTATATCAGCTGATATTAATAAGAAAGTCAAGGGTAGAGGAACAAACTCGTTATTGGTAAAAATAAAAACTATTTTTTAGTGTTTGTTAAAACGCAAATGTTTTTCTTATAGTATAGACATTGATTAGGCTGATTGAAAATTGACATCCCTTTACAGATTTTTCTTAATCGTAATAAGTTAGACCATAGGAGCTTAATATGTTAACGTTTGCTGGTTTCTTTCCTTCCATTATGTTGTGTTCTCCAAGACATTTATTGCAAATTGTTATTCTTATTTTGCAGTTGATGGTATTTAAAAGCAATATAGACCTACTGCTTGGGATTGGATGCAGTGCCTGACTCTCAGTGTCGTTAGTTCCCCTAAATAATGAAAATAAAGTTGTGCCAAAAACATTAAATATTTTCCATGTTCAACAAATTCCATAAAATCAAATTTCCCACTATTTGTAAATGAGAAAAGTTGTTTTCCACAAAACAATTAATGAGTACGGAAAATACTGTGATAATGACCACCTTCTAATTGAGGTAAAAAAAATATCAAATTTACGTAGATTTTCATATGTATTATTGTACACTTACCTTATCCATTCTACTTCCATAGGTCTGTCGGCGTATTTTTCCTTATTAATGTAAGTCTCAATTTCTTTAAGGAAAATACCCTCCATTTCAAAAAGCTTAATAAGCTTATCCACGGCGGTGAAGACATCGGGTTGAACAGGAGAGATAAAAACAATAAATGTTAGGAAAATGCTAGTCAGGTGAACAGTCTTGTAGAAAAACATATTGAGGCAGAATTAAGAAGACATAGTTGGAGAAGAGTGATACCGGGTCTTGGGAGAAGAAATTAGCCCGACATACTGGGGTAATAGTCTCTGGTAATAGTTAGAGCCACATCAGCATGTCGATACGTTTGACAGCTTGTAGTCGTCTTCTCGCCGCGAGGGGCAATTCATTAAGCGGCGCCTGATGGGGGGTTTTATTGCAAATAATACGTTTTATATTGTTAACAAAAACACCTGTTCACGGCACAAGTATACTTAATGCCCCGGTTAAAATATTCTTATTAAGCGGGCGCATGTTTACTCAAATCTGTTGACGTTAGATCCAACCATTTAACAGTTAAAAATTTAAATATTATACGAAAAAATTTCCAACGCGAACCTCTGAGGCGATCTATTGATGTATAACAAGGTGTTACCAATGAGTATAATAGACACCAGTAGGTATCTATACCAGAGCACTGTATCAAGGTTAAAGCCCTGTCGTATACACGAGGGAGGGCCGGGAGAGAACGTGCCAGTGTTACCGTCCCACCTATGTACACCTGACGCATGGTAATACCATAGATTCTTCTGAATGATGTAAACGTCGTTACGTTATCAGATTAGGCCAGTAGGCACATACTTCTATAGCCGTGATGTTACAAAATAGTCAAGAGAGAACGTTACTGTTCTGGATGTTTCCCAAGACAAACTGTTGAAGTGACATCTATTAACTGTTATTATTATTGTAGACATACCCGACACTATTTTAGAGTAATATATATCAATATATAAAATGAAGAAATATTAAACTGTCAATTAAAGAAGCACACATTGTATCCATCTTTCAATCAATCAGACAAATTATGTACTTTAATTCCGGTATTATTGTTTGTAATCCATCATATATTCTTATATCAGAAAATTCATTGAAGCAATCCAAATTCGTAAATCAAAACCCTAAAGTTGAGTAGAGACCTTGGCTTCTACATGCCATCTGTATATTACTATCTACACACTGTTATGTTACCTTAGACACCTGTATAATCATCATGGCTTTGTTCATGTTTATCTTTTGACGGTATGATTCTCGCTGTATTATACGATTCGTGTACTTGTTTCATACCTGTAATCCCACTCTATGTATATTAATCCTCTTAAGCCGTATCTTTGTTTTCACACATGTTGTGCTCTCATTTGTCTATATAGACATCATTCATATGTTATAGTCATACACTTGAAAACGGTGCTAGCACCTGCTCCGAAAAATCACCGCTATAAAGACGAGGGTCCAGGGGCTGTCTAGGCCCCGAAAGCTCCGAAAATCAGGAAACTTGTAGATGATTTTGAAAATATATTTGATTATATAGGACGTTGATAAGATCGATATTTTTTATCCATTTTTTAAATCGTTTACAGACAATTACCATGACTATTTTATGATGCGAAAGTGTCTGATAAAAGTTACCCAACTGGTGAGACTGTCAAAACCTAAATCAATTTCAAACATACTTCATCCAGAGGTTGGGATTTGCCTATATATGTCGATTGTTTTTTTTTAATCTCGTTTACAGTGTTAAGATACAATTGCAGATTTGCAGTTCGTCTCATGTATGCACCAGAAAGAAGATTTGTAAATATTGCTATATCAAACTTTTCGATCCCATACAGCAAAACATAGTTTAAATTAACCCCATCACATAAGCTGTATAGGGTCTATTGAGGAGATAAAAAAATACAATAAATTATACTGTATTTAATACATTTAAGACATTATCTATTAAAAGGCTCGTCATCAAACCGTGTGGATTTTGAAGAAACTTTCTCATAGTTTGCTTTTTAGCTTTGCGAGGGCTGCTCTTGTTATTGTTTCAAGCCATATTTATTTTATTGACATGCCGCTGATTCCGATGAATCGATTTATTTAATGACGCTGTGCACCAAGACGTCAAATTGTTGGTTGAAACTTGTAATACTTTTTAACGCTGCGATACAAAATCTTTATACATAAATAAGTCGGTCAACCAAACCCTAGTTTATGGTATAAGACATTGTGCATGCCTGTTATATATGGATCTATAGTTACACAACAAACGTCAGTAAGTCTAAGATCCGGTCATATGAAAGTAAAATCCACGGATTATAAAATAAGTAGATTATGTTAGTCCTGCCAGATTTTACTATTTAATATTACAGAATTTTGCCTTTCGTTTTGACTGGGCTTTCTGGATTAAGGAACAATACATCATAATCTGATTGATCAAAATCAGGTGACCATACATAGGTGTCTACCGTGTGCTCGCTATGTACGACATATATATGTACACGCCTACATCCCTGTGCCAGTGTGATTACTTTTAGAAATATATGTACACTTGGAGTTTATATATTCAGTAAGAGGAGTCAGTACAGTAAGCGATACATGTAGTAGGTGTTTTGGGGTTATTCTAAACATAAAACCTTCAGCATTAATATGGAAGAAGGTCTAAGTGCCCAAACTAAGATAAGTTTGATAAAAAATGAGCGCGAAGAAAGAAGTCTGTTAGCTAGGTTGGAGAAAATCAACATGGATAAATCGGTTTGGGCTCACAATTCAGAGTGTAACATGAAGCTGTTTATGAAGACACATTCCAGGTTGATGTCAAGAGCTCTGGGAACTTCACAATTAGCAGATAAAGGACAGAATTCGCCCCACCCAAAACATTTCAAGATGTGTCGCAAGAAGAAGATATTGGATTTTCCAAAACTTTCTTTCACAAGTCTAATAAACAACGACTTTCCACCAGAGGCTAACGTTGGGCATGGCGATGTTACAGATAGGTTGATAACAGACGAACAAAATCACTCCGAGAACTCCAATCATATTAACGACGTTATTGGGGAAAAGGACGAAGCCACAACTGAGTCGACCGAAGCTCAAACTATAGGGGTTGTCCACGAAGAGAAAGATCTGATCGAAACCCCAAATGATATATTAAATGCACCTAAAATAGCGGATGGCCTCGCCGACATCGCCGAAGGAACAGAACGCCAACTAGCCAAGCAGGAAAATACGGTACCAGCCGGTGGAAACATCACAGAGACCTTTGAGGGTTTACAAGACACACCGGTAAAGAATAAATTTGAAAACGAGACACCTCTTAAGATAGCACCTGGACAAACATTTATTACAGAATTATCTTTAATCGAGGAAGAAAATGTTAATCTTCTGTCCCCAGAATCTGAAAAGGAATCCTCTGAGAAAGCATTGCCGCTAATCCGGCCAGCCCCGAATACCCAGTTTGTCCGTAAAAGGTCCCTGGTCAAACCGACATTATCTCCAATAACCGATAAATCAGAGGATACAGATAGAACCCAACTGAACCATTTAGATGATATGCTTTCTGATAAAGAAACTCCTCAGGATAATGGTGAGGTATCACCTGAAGAGGATTTCATTAGAGAGGCGAGCGAGGAGAATGATGTAGATTCTGAGGATGGTTGTATCGAGCAGGTAAGGATCTCTAATGACATGTCAAACAATAACACTGACGAAAATGAGGCAGATCCACAACAAATGATAAGTGACGATAACGGAGAAACAACTCCTGTTACCAATTTAACCATCGATGTCCCAAAGGCGGTCGACGGAACTACGCCTAAATTGGCAACTAAACAGTTGAAGAAAAAACACAGAAAAGCTAGTGTTTCAAAGCCAAAAGCTAATAAGTCGTTTTTGACCAGATTATCGCCTCAGCCATTAGTACCAATAAAACCAAGGATGCTGTATAAACCAATCTGTCGGAGGTATGAGGAGGCCATGGTTCCATCTGCCTTTAATATAGATTTCATCAAACGGATCATCAAGAAGAACACTGCCAATGATAGTGACGACGACGACGACGACCAGGTCAAGAGAAAACCCCAACGACGACGATCGGTTATGAGTCCCATAAAACCTCGCGTAATTTGGACACAGGAGAAACTAGCATCTCTACCAGACTGTAGGTATCTGAGATTCCCTCCTCTGGTTCAAATAGGACAGGCGTTTTGAACATTGATATGTCACATTTAATTGATTTATTCAATGAAAGTTGTATGAGAAAAAAAATTATCATTTGTTTTGAATAAACACAAAATCGATATGATTAAGTAACATAAAAACTGTCTGTTCAGATTTTATGACATATGTGTTATAAGAATTGGTTCGCGCATTTCAATTGATGCCACTTATGCCATATCTAAGTTGCGTGCTTAAATTAAATCAAACTTGTTTCATAAGAGCTATATGAATGTTATCGGAACAATCTGTCAAATGATTAACTGATTGATTGACTGATTGATTGATTGATTGAGTGAGTGATTGATTGATTTATTGATTGATTTATTTTCTGATTGATTGATTGGTTTATATTGATTGATTGATTGGTTTATTGATTGATTTATTGATTGATTGGCTGTGTGGATGCATGGTTGGTTGTTGGTCGTCTAAATTACACAATCAACTCAATGATAACATTTATGATGCACTGTAAACGCTTATATACAGATAATCGTTAGTTTATGACTTCCGACGGTGACATGCGCATCTAGGTCATACATTAATCGTCACGTCACAGGAATCAATATACGTCCACATGTTAACGATCGATATATACCAAATGCTACACATCACTACCGTAAAGTTTACGCTTTTTGACGAAGGCTTCCAATTTAACTGCTGGTTAGGCCTATACTGTCCTCGAACACATGTTACACATAACAATCACAGGGGAGGTAATATTTTGTTTTAAAGTATCAGCAGGAATTGGGCTCAAAAGAATGTTAAAATTAAGGAGACATAGGGATGTGCTATATTTGGTGGGTTGGTGTTTGTATGTGAGTGTAATGGGAGGTGGGAGGGCGACGGGGGGGGGGGGGGGTACAGAGGGACAGAATAGGGATAGCGGGGGTAGAGCCATAGCAAGCTAGGCGGATTGGGATATTTAAGGTATTAGTAAAGAAAGACCCACGTGGACTATTATTACACCGTCAGAAATAACGTTAACCTACAGTGTTTTGATCCCTGCTTCTTAATATTAGATTTGGATAAACTTTCTCTCAAACTAAATCATGGAAGCTGGCAACGGGAGACGATTGTCAGTCTTTGTTTTTATGCTGGCGATTTCATTTCAGTGGACGTTATCAAGCATTCTCCCTACAGAAAAGATACGAGAGATAATTGAACACGAGGAAAAGTTAATTATCGGATTAGGGAATTTTATTCAAGAAGAAAACGAAAAGGATAATGAAGTGGATGACGTCATTTTAAGGTACATGCTCTTATCTTACAGATTCTGATTTAATATCGATTTCTTCAGAGTATGTTTGAAATGTTCATACATTTTTTCTTACATTGTCTATGCCCACGAAAATCGAGCACAGGCATATCATGTATCTAATATCTTTGTTTTCTGGAAGGAATTCTTTTCGACAAATTTCTCTATATATCTTATCTTTATATCCGGACACGTTTAGAAGGACATCTAACTCTCACTACTAATAAGAATACTAAGTAGGCTTTGTACTGTTCTTGTGCTGCACAAAGAACGAACTAGAATCGGCTTCTGCTGTCGTCAAGGTTACCTTTTCAATGATATTCCATACTTAGGCCCAATACATAGTAATCATAAATGTGACGAATATACCGGTGTCCGTTTAAAGCATATAGTATAAGAGCTGTCTTTGTTTGAATTGCTTGGAGGCTGATTTATTTCACCTATTCGGCTGACACGCCGTCATAATGAGTAAATGGCCAGGCAAAAATTAAACTTTCTGAGATACAAAAATCAAAGGAACATATCCTGGTGTGTTTATAATCACATTCCAGCTCCTAGACTTCATGCAGTATTGTTGAATACATCACCAATTCCATGTTTTGCCTGTGAGAGACTTATTATCTCCCTTTGAAAATAACTGATTTTTTTTTAGCACAAGTAATGCTCTCGATATTAACTCTGGGTTAAAAAAAATCCACTTTGGATTATTTTTTTTATGAAAAAGTCCTCCATGATAAGAAAAATATATATATTTGAAAGGAATCCGAATTTCTGTTATGTCTAGCTTTAAGTTTATTCTAGGCTAATGAAGTATATAATATAGCCGCGACAGAAATGTTTTTTTGAAACTTGGCGCGCTAATCGATCTGATGAAGCCAGTACTCAAACAATGTTTACTGTTATGTGTCCAATTTCAGTTGAATAAATAGCATATATCCATATGTTTCGCTAAAAAATTTTTGATGCTAGTTGACAAAAAAAAAAGGCGGATAACAATTAATTAAATCGATGAAAAAATGTAGACCGAATAGTGTTGTGATCTATAGCTCAACCCTCGTAGAGTGAGTGTTGGGAATAAAACAGTTAGGCTCAGTATATCATACCCGGTATAACACTGATTAGACCAGTCTACAATTATGTTTAGTATAATACTGTTTAGACCAGTCTACAATAATGTTTAGTATAATACTGTTTACACCAGTCTACAATAATGTTTAGTGTAATACTGTTTAGACCTACGAGTTTACAGTAATGTTCAGTTTAGATCAAATATTTTACAGTGCTGTTCAGTTTAACACTGCTTAGATCTCCAAGTTAGCCGTAATTGCTCGGTATAACACTGTTTAGATCTCCCAGTTGGCAGTAATTGTTCAGTATAACACTTTTTAGATCTCCCAGTTGGCAGTAATTGTTCAGTATAAAACTGTTTAGATCTCCCAGTTGGCAGTAATTGCTCTGTATAACACTGTTTAGATCTCCCAGTTGGAAGTAATTGCTCAGTATAACACTGTTTAGATCTCCCAGTTGGCAGTAATTGTTCAGTATAAAACTGTTTAGATCTCCCAGTTGGCAGTAATTGCTCAGTATAACACTGTTTAGATCTCCCAGTTGGCAGTAATTGTTCAGCATAACACTGTTTAGATCTCCCAGTTAGCAGTAATTGCTCAGTATAACACTGTTTAGATCTCCCAGTTGGCAGTAATTGCTCAGTATAACACTGTTTAGATCTTCCAGTTGGCAGTAATTGCTCAGTATAACACTGTTTAGATCTTCCAGTTGGCAGTAATTGTTCAGTATAACACTGTTTAGATCTCCCAGTTGGCAGTAATTGCTCAGTATAACACTGTTTAGATCTCCCAGTTGGCAGTAATTGCTCAGTATAACACTGTTTAGACCAAATATTTTACAGTGCTGTTCAGTATAACACTTAGGCCAAACAGTTAGCAGTAATGTTCAGTGTTACACTGTTTAGACCTGACGCAAAACTATATAAAGCTGTATGCTATATTGCTTTTATTTGACCATCTGACAGTTTCCAGAATAAGGCTAGGGTAAATACAGTTTTTATCTGACAGTTTTCAGAATAAGGCTCGGGTAAATACTGTTTTTATCGGACAACTTTCAGAAAAGCCTCGTGTAAATACTGTTTTTATATGACAGTTTTCAGAATAAGGCTCGGGTAAATACAGTTTTTTCTCTGACAGTTTCGAGAATAAGGCCCGAGTAAATTCTATTTTTATCGTACAATTTCTAGAATAAGGCGCGGGTAAATTCTATTTTTATCGGACAGTTTCTAGAATAAGGCTCGGGTAAATTCTATTTTTACCAGACAGTTTCTAGAATACGACTTACTTTCTAATAGTTTTCGTAAGGCTCGGGTTAACGCTGTATTTATCTGACAGTTTTCGGAGTATACGGCTCCGCTTAACAGCTTTTATCTGGCAATAGTTTCCACACTAAGGCTTTGAATAATACCGTGTTTTATCCAATAGTTTCCACACTAAGGCTTTGAATAATACCGTGTTTTATCCAATAGTTTCCACAATAAGGCTTTGAATAATACCGGGTTTTTATCCAATAGTTTCCACAATAAGGCTTTGAATAATACCGGGTTTTAATCCAATAGTTTCCACAATAAGGCTTTGAATAATACCGGGTTTTAATCCAATAGTTTCCACACTAAGGCTTTGAATAATACCGGGTTTTAATCCAATAGTTTCCACAATAAGGCTTTGAATTTTATCGGGTTTTAATCCAATAGTTTCCACAATAAGGCTTTGAATAATACCGGGTTTTAATCCAATAGTTTCCACAATAAGGCTTTGAACAATACCGGGTTTTAATCCAATAGTTTCCACAATAAGGCTTTGAATAATACCGGGTTTTTCTCCAATAGTTTTCACAGTAAGGTACAGGAGGAGAACCTGTCGTTTGAGATGTGCCCTACGGATGTATTCCGGTTGTACCGCCGTGTGGTGGAGGACTGGGATAGTGTTCTGGAGAAAATAATCTGTCATGACTGTGCCAGAAACAACGGTACTGATGGTAAGTACATGTATATTGAGCAAAGTGGATGTTACCCGCTTGCGGTGTGTCGATCATGAAAGGACAAATCACGAATGTATGCGAGATTATCAACTTTCTAAACATAGTCACTTGTCGGCCACATGTGAACTTCACAGAATACACGAGATTTGTGTTTCCATAAGAATAAGATAAGCGGGCTTCGTTATACCCTCCACGGGTTCAAGTCCGGCTGTCGGCCATCAGGTATAAGGATGGGGCTCTGGCAATCACAAGGAGCAGTTTGAAGTGGACCATCCGTCGTCATTTAAGTAAAATACCCTTGATTACGACGTTACATCTCAAATCAATCCGTTATATACCCTATATATTTGTCCACATATCATACATATCTCAGAACGCCCTTCAATAGTCGGGCTAAACATCTGTCTCGAGTTCCTATTAATGGCCCGTTATATCAATTATACTTTAGAGGTTATCTAGAAATTTACCGAAAGGTAGACAAGGGTAGATAATTTATTAATTAAATATTCAACTTTTTTCTATTTCTTTATCGGAAACATTTCCAGGAATTTTAATTTTGATATTTTATTTGTTGGCATTGAAGTTATTATGATTACTGTTCGTATATAGCTGCATTGAATATGAAATCATATTCCACTAGGCTTAAAAAGAATCAGATAAAACAACCATTGGCAACTGCATGCTTTGTCATTTACAAAGCAATCTGTATTAAAGCATTCGTGGAATTGGGCGTTCATCACATGACAATATAAATCTTATTGTAGAGTAAAATATTACTTGCGTCCTCGGGTCTGGCGATATAAATATATTTTTTTGTTGTTACGGTTAAATGTGACGTTTTAACTGATTTTTCTTTATGTTTTCTAACTAGATGTCGAAAGGGCGTTATACAAGTGTGAGAAACGCACAATGTGGCCTCGTGAAAGTGACATCACGGATTCCGCCGTCGCTCTCATGCGGTTAGGTCGAGTGTATAACCTGGATCTGAATGACATCATGAGTGGAACTTTTCTGGATATGACTGGAGCCAGTTTAACACTTGATGATATCATATTCATTGCTGACGTCGCATCAGAGAACCAGTTTTTCTACGAGGCTATCTCGTGGCTTAAAGCGGGACTGAAAAGGATGGAACGGGATAGCGACACACCTGATCATATTGTTATCAAATTATACAAAGAATTGTCTTCAGCATTTTATCAGGTAATACATACTGCAACTTTAATCAATAAATTTTATAAACTGTGAATGTTAAGCAAAATATGTTGGTTTTTTTTTACTGATCTTTAGTCCAGATGACTATTAAATATTAAACGTTATTTGGTTAAGAAAAAATATTTCTATAATACACGCTTTCCGTGCTTAACCGTATCATTTCGACTGTTTGTTTTGTGTAGGCCAAGTTACCCAAAGAGTCGGTCAAGTACATGGAAAAGTGTTTCTCCCTGTGTAAGTATAATCCTTATAGCCCATTATTGTTAAAAGCTCTATGTACACCTGAAGTGATGCCATGTCCATTTGCTGTTTCGATGATTGAAAACAATATATTCTGTGCACAGTTCATATACCGTGAGTAAATCCAGGTACCGTAACTGTGAAGGACTTTCGATGCACAGTTGCCCGGCTTTACGTTTTGGTATCTTTGTGAGGTTACATTGTAAGGCCATTGTATAAGAGGATTCTCGTAGAATGTCTTTGACGTCAAAGCTGTAGACGTCACAGTAGATAACTATCGTGTGACGTATGAAACTAGTACGAGCATTGTGGCGACAGGGCCTTCCTCGCGTGACAATAGCTTATACTACGAACAGCATTATTTTCGGGCAGCTCGAGTCGCCTCATACAAAATATGCAATCGAACCGATACAGGAGAATGAACTTTACTCTTGATAAAGCATGCTAATCTGACAGTTAATGATTGACATTTCTAGGAAATATGCATTTGAACCCATTCCAGAAAACAAAAGCATCTGAGACTACATAGAGCTGAAATATCTCCAATTTGTTTTTTTCAGGAAAGTTATCTTAAACTATGATGCTGATGACTTTCATGTGATGAAAGTCAGCACTTACCGATGGCTAACCTTGTTTACTTTTTGCTACACTGTTCGATTTAATATTTTGCTAATTTTAATCATTCCACTGGATAATACAAATGCTCCCCTAAAACTCTCCAGGTGAGTGATTTTGTTACAAAAATATTTTGTAATATATACACGCCAAGTTTTTCGTTAAAGTTTATATTTGTCAACATTTTCATATAGACCCTGATAATAAGTCGGTGAAACGAGAATTGAAATATTATCAAGAGCGGATAGAAGACGTAAGTGGGGAAGAGATAGATGAATTAACGCCACGGTTGATGGGGAAAACTGTTACAGCATGTGAGACGATCTGTCGACAAGAACATACAGTGAGTAGACCAAAGAAAAGAGCTTCGGTAGTTTTACTAGCTTCTGTTAACATTTTCTTCAATTGCATACCGAGAGATATCTGATACGAAACTTAAAATTTTTTTATTGTGTGTTGATTTTTTTAGTGGTTAGTTGTCTGAACCAGTTGTTAACTTGTTTCATTAATTCGTTGTATGTTTAATTTCCAGATGGATTAATTGATCGATTGATTGATTGATTGGCCGATTGACCGATTGGTCGGTCCGTCACTCGTTCGGTCAATTGATTGATTATGTTCTTTCGTAGGAAAGAATTAATAAAGAAAGACAAAGTATTTCTTTGATTTATTGTTGTATGCCACCATTCTCTTTACAGATTATACCAGCTCGGCCTCTTTTTTGTCGATGGGGGGTAACGAATTCGCCGATATTATTTGTTAAGGAGGAAATATTAAGTTGGCGACCCAGACTTGTTTTACTCCACGACATTCTGACCACGGAGCAAACTGGTTATTTTGACCACATCTCACCAGAAATGGTATGAATATTGTCAACATGGGTTTTTAACGGCTTATTTGTCCAAATAATAAACAAAGAACTTAAATATTTAAAGTGTTATGATCTTGATAATTTTGTCAAGAAACGATACTCAAGTCACAGCTACCAAACTACCATGCTCCAGTACACCGCCAAAAACAAATCTCTGAATCATTTAAGTAACATATCCGATGCTTTAGTATTTTACATCATTTATTGTGTATACATAATCTTATAGATAGCTCATCACAATTCTGTCACTCTATATATGTCTGTATCGGTGTTGAAACTTTGAGCTTGGTTGTTTTTACCAGGTAACACGAACTGGTGTTCTGGAGTGGCCCAATCAGGAACCCATTGGCGGCAGAAAGTAAGATGTCTCTTGGTGTCTGTCAGAATTATGCAGGCCTGTTGGAATTGTTTCATTCATGTCTATGGCAAGCCGTTTTATCGCTAATCTCTTTATTATACCTATGTTGAATTATTTTTCACTTTACATAAGTGAAAAAGAATTGCACCTATTATGTGAAAAAGAATTGTACAGTAAAATAAAAGTTAAACTAATTCGACATATGTAGAAGTGATAAAACGGCTTTCCATACATGCCTGTACGCTGCTTTAACATTTGCTGCAGAAACCCCCCAACAATTTCATTAAGTATTACAAAAGAACAGTAAAAGCAATGAAGGGTTTATTTCAGCCAGTTAAATATCTCCAAAGAAATGTAATGTTCAGTTTTGTTCCCTTTTGAGTTTCAGCCATTCAAGTATTAAGACAAATATAAAAAATATATATTATCTTTGTAGTCAAAATCAATTGAATAAATGTTCATATATACTGAAAGTCAAATGTTTTATTTTATTTTATTTTTATCAGGCCGTATGAACACGAGGACAATGAACTAAGGTCAACTCTAATGAACAAAGTTTTGTCCGTCACTGGGATAAAAACATCAAAACGCATACAAGTAAGGCAGTTGTTATTGGTTAAGAATAGCTGTGTTGTAAAAGAAATTTACGTGATTTGTATATTTGACGCTATTTAAAGTGTTTTATAAATGAGCGAAACCCATGAGATACCAGTGATGACTAACCTTTCTCAAGTATACATAGATTATTTTATGGGTGCAATTAATGAAAGACACATTTCAATTCAAATAATAAAATTGTTAAACAAATGACTCGTACATTATTATAGTTAGACACAAGAAAGTGAAACTCTACATTTATGTATATAAACTTTAAGAAATTGGTATTTACAATATTTATTTTGTATTAACGATTGGAAAATAAGACACGCCCCCTGAAATGACTCTCATAATATGAAAATAATTGTGTCAATGCATGAAATTATTACCATTACTTGCAGGCTGTTAATTTAGGCTTAGGACAAAAGCTGAAAGTAGAAAAAAACGTAAGTATATGAACTTGAATATATTTTCAACAAATGAAGACAAACTAATTTGCTTGTCTCCACCGGGAGTCGAACCCGGACCTTTGGGTTACTAAATATATTAACTTTATTTCAAGTTTGACCTGAAATAAATTGAATTAAGTAACCTCTACGGTGTATCCCTTCTCTGTTTCCCTTCCTTGTGACCATAACATTTTTGCTCACGATTGCTTCATCAATGGTGACTCCTTTGTTACAGTATTTTATTAGAGGTATTTTTTTTTTGGTGGTTTTTGTGTGTTTTTTTTACCGTTTTCTTCTCATTATTGAGGATTCTTTTCTTAATAAATGGTTACCGCTTTCTATGAGGACAAGCTCTTTTCAATGACGATTGACTTCTTCACTGATGATTCTCTTGTAGTCTTGTTATCCAAATACAAAAATCCATTATTTGTACTCCTTTCTCTCTCTTCTTCGTGGATTATTCTGTCCTTTGGTGATTAAAATGTTCTTTTATGTTAAAAAAAACTGCTATAATAAAAGTTATTAAGCTGACAAATCAATAAAGTCTCACAACTGGTCACTGTGATTATCCACTTTATTTCAGTACATATATTTAAAATTTGAAATCTCAGGTGTGTGTTTTTAATAAGCGAATGAAATACCGCTTTATTGAGCTTTCTCACTTTCTCACATTCCCCCACTGCCTTATGTCAAGACTTAACTTTTTAATCCTTTTCAAAGAAATAACACCGTTGTGCACATCTCTATTTATGTATAACATTTTTAAAAAAATTGCCCCTTTTGGCAATAAATGCTTACATTTAAATTATGTTTGGGAATATTTTACAGCATTATCTCATAGAGACGTACAATGAAGTTCTATACTCCAAGATGTTTTTCAAACACCCTCTTCTTAACTGGCTTTTCTTTGTAAGTATACCTTTAGATCACAGGCACATATATAGGTACTAGTCATTAAATAATATAAAATTTAGTCAATAAAAACAGATTGAATCACTTATTGCGAATTAAAGATACACCTTCAACTTCTGATCATCAAAACCAGGGTCTTATTGAATGATTACCCCCCTTTTAAAACCCTTCTGATTGGAATGTTTGATGAAATAACGCCATGACATTTTGAAAGTGTATCTCTGATCTGCTATGAGGTGAGATCACACCATGTTGAAAATCTATCTCTTATTTCTATTAGATGTATCTACTATTGGATGTCTATCCCTAATGACATAACATGTGCCATATATCTCATTGAATTAATGAAATGTAAACGACAGAAAGGGCATCTTTTATCTACTATAGCCAATGTGATTGTCACAGTTTGTCTAAGGCTATATTTTGATAACATTTCACGTTAGTACTGTGGAATATTAATCCGGAAATATGAACTTGTACAAAGGACAATAACTGCGGGACAATATAGCCATACATTCTCCTGTTATATGATCGAGCTATAGTTTATTCATCCCGAGGATATCTCTCTGCTTTCCAATAATTCTTATCCAATGTAAACAGTCATCGCTATTACGTCACATTTTCAGTTAACTGATTTCACTGGTGGAGATCTCGTGTTCCCTGACCTCAATGTCAAAGTACCTTCAACCAAGGTAAACACATTATTACTCATTTTCATGACAAAACATATAAAAAAATCAACACGTATGGTGTATTCAACAGTGTCATAAAAAATCCATTACAATAAACATAGGACTGAGCCTACAAATAAAATGTTATCACATATGGTAAGCCTCTGTAGCTCAGTCGGTAAGAGTTCCGGCCCTGGTATAGCAACATACCTGAGTTCGAATTCCCGTGGGGGCAAGCCATATGTTTTTTTCTCCACAATCGAAGTATATACTTTTATTTCCTTTTTATAATAAAATAAAATAAAACATAATAAAAATTATTGACATTCACAATCCACGGAAATCCATAATCCTTCAACTTCGTCGATATTCTTTAATATGGCCAGAAATGACAGCTCCTGGTAATATTTGCCAAACGTTTTTGAACAAATAACGAATGTATGAATTACATATGATCAAGTGACATATATGAAATTCATTGTTTCTCCCAGGGAAATGCCCTGTATTGGTATAATGTCAAACCTAACGGAAATCCAGAGAGAAGGACAAGATACTGCGCATGCCCAGTTATATCGGGATCCCCCTGGCGTAAGTAGTCACAAAACTGTATTCATTTATAGTTATTCATTTCAAATATGTATTCAACCAGAAAAGACCATTATCTATTCTTTATCAATTTATTAAGTCCATATTTCATTACATACATGTACCAGATAAATACGTTCGTCAAAAAAACGATGTAAATAAGCATTGCCCGCTCTGGAGCTGTCAACCATTACAACTCCTGATTTAAACTTGTCTGACAAACTTTTTTTCTAGATTACGAGTTGATTCATCAGTTATAAATTAATATTGATCGACATCTTGTGCTGAAGAGATTCATCTTTTCAAATTTGTCAGAAATTTTGACTATACAATCTAAACAACTGATAGAATACCTCAACTTAAAAAAAAAACAACCAAGAAAAAACCCAGAAATACTCCAGTTTTATAAACAAACGTATAACGTATATATTGTCTTTTCTTTTCCAGTGTCTTCCATTGAAATTCCAATAAACGATAACGTGTTTACGACCGGCTGCCATTTGGATAAAAAAGCTGCATATTTGTAAAAACAGAAATAAAGATTTTATAGGACTGTAGACCAATAAGTGTATGTATATGGACGTTTTAAAGAATGCCTTTGAAAGTTCGATGGGTTAGCGGAGGCGAGATTTTAATAAAATGCGTCCGAGATAACATGAAAAGTAGCGTAATATATAGCCCGAAGTTTGCTCGATGGACTTCTGATATAGCACAGAGGTAATATATAGCCAGAAATCTGTTCGATGGACTTCTGATATAGCACAGAGGCATCAGGCAATTGACAATCTGTATTCTGCATGTGTTTGCTTTAATTCATCCTATTATATGAGCATTACATATCAATGTCAGGCAAACATGCTCATTTCAGGCTATATGTGTGTATCATGTTTGGATTCATTTTTTATAAAGGAAATAGTAGTTTATATAGCCCAAAATAAACCATCTTTGTAAAAGGAATTAGTTTATAATAATTTGACTTTTGGTTGGTTCGTTGTCCGTTGTGTCCAATCGATATTTGATATTGGTAGCTTTGAGAATTCAGAAAAATTTCAACACCGACAAATATGGCAAAAATTAACTATTTATTTTATTTATGTTGAAAAGAATTCACATATGTGAAAAAGAATTAAACATATATTAAAAAAAGAATTCGACATATGTAAATAAACCTTAATTCGACATATGGGGAAATCTATTTCATTTGTATAAAATAAAAAGATGACTTGGAACTCTTCTGTAGATATGTGAAATAAAAACATTAAAGAACTCAATTACCGATTTCTCACTCACAAATTTTACAGAAAATCTGATGAGTGTGAAAATGTTGTGCCGTATACCAGAGGGTTGAATTCTTTCCCAGCAGTTGGGGGAATCATAAGGAAAAGAACCCATTAAGTTTGGCAAGCCGTTTTATCACTTCTACCTTTATTCTACATATGTTGAATACGTTTCACATATTTCGAATTATTTTTCACATATGTAAAGTAACCTTTTTATTTTACATATGTTGACAATAATTTCACATATGTGAAAAAGAATTCAACATAAGTGAATTATAATTCGACATATCTAAAACAAACCTTAATTCAACATATGTGGAAATCTTTTTCATTTATGTAAAATAAAAAGGTGAGTGGAACTCTTCTGTGGATATGTGAAATAAAAGCACTCAAGACCTCAATTACAGACTTCTCCCTCACAGTCTGTCTTAAAGGCAATGAATTTGCTCAAAAAGTCTCACAAAGCATTTTTCTAGCGAAGAATAATTCAAAGAAACTACGTTTGTTTTATAGGCCTACAATTGCGACAGATTCTGTTATAAGCAATTACTAGGCTACGTCTGATTGGTCGGAAAAATAAAATGATGTTGACTACAATAAAAATACAGAATAAGAATAAACCTGTCGCCTTATATAAAATCCACTCTTTATTGGCGCTTTTCGTATTAGAGTGTATGATTTTGTGTTTCAGCCGTTGTTGGCTGTTAATATATGGGAGTGTTCGACTTTTTGCAGTCTGTGCCAATGACCTATATTTAACCTGGGACCTTACATCTAACATAGGACATTTTCTGCGCTTTGCTTTGTTGTTGTTGTTATCTTATGGCTATTTCTCTCGATTTGGGAGTGTGCCCTGGTGAAGCTAACTTTGTTTAGCATGTGGAATATATTCCTCTCGTGTTTGCATTCGTCTTGAAAGTCTACACAAGACGATAGGAGCACAAACGAAGGTTGGATACAGTCCCTTGCTGTGGGTAGAAATCATTTCTCAGTTTTTTATTACAAAAGGAGCTCTTTTGTGCATATGTAAAATAAAAGTTTATTTTACATAAGTGAAATTCTTTTTCACATACGCGAAATAGTTAGTTTGAGTGTTTTATTTTACTTATGTGAAAAAGAATTTCAAATATGTTTGAAAATAATTGTACATTTGAAATAAATTTTTATTTAATATAGGAAATTGTTTTTCACATAAGTGAAAATATTTTCAACATAAGGGAAAAAAATGCACATATGTGAAAAAAATAGTACATAAGTAAAATAAAAATTATTTGACATATTCAGAATAAAGGTAAAAGTGATCAAACAGCTTGCCATATTGGTCTAGCTTTTCAACTCGGACTGGGAACTTTGGGATAAACCCGCGTCATCAGTATTTTACCAGGAAGTCAAGAGACGCCGCCTGACTTTTAGACACAGCTAAGAAAAATCAAGCTGCTAAAAATTTAAAATGTGTACTTGAAGATCGAACTTCAATAGCAACAAATTTTGATTTAAGAAAAATTAAATTTGTTTGTTCAAGTCCGTTTGCCGTCGGGCCCGGCAAAATCTGCTGTCAGTGTATTTTTTTATCTGGGTCTATCTCTATCCGGACTTGTTCGTATTTGTCTCCAAAGATGGCGAACTCTGGATCTGAGGTTGATAGCAAATTTTACCTCTATCAAAAATTAAATGAGCTCAGCTATTTTTTTGCCACCTTTTTACTTAAAATGAAAGCCAACTGAGAAAAAATGATATCCAGGCATTTTAAGCCATACACACTTTATGTACCGGGTAGTCATCCGACTTCGTCTCGAGCCAGAAATGCTCTTACGTGGATATTATAAAAATAAAACACTATACAAATATAAGACTATGAATGTGCAAATCGCTGTTGGTTGGTTTTCGCGAACAGATTGCCTTCGTCTTAGCTCTAAGAGCACCAGAGGTAAGTTGCTCAGAGAGACGCCATGACCAGTTGAAGGCACATCTGTAATAAATCTAATTTTCATGTTGCAACCAAACTATTGTCATATCTCACAAGCTTTTATATTACAAAAAAGTATACATATCCAAGTTTGTCACTTATTGGGTTGGATCTGCTCGTCGCCACAACTATGCTGAATGATCTTGGTGCATTTTATACTATGGTGGTTTCTCACGGAAATGGAATAGCATTACAAGCGCAAGGTGAGACAACTCCGCGTAAGGGGTTTTATTTGTTACCTCCCTTGATAACTATCTGTAGTTTTCATCTGGTCCAGTATATCTGCTATAATGACTACAACGCTTGTATCTTGAACAGCTTTGATATCGAAATTAAAATAAGAGATTTTTCTCTGTTTTGCTCTGTTTTCATAGAATACTTAGACTGAATTAAAAATAAAATGAAACACAAATTCCTTTAACTTATGACCAGAGAAAAATGTTTCCGCTACAGTCTATTATCATCGCAATACACGCTATATGTACAGCC
>JAVFBW010111294.1:0-16267 GCA_034783835.1 Mopalia ciliata | reverse complement strand
AGTATTGGGAGTTATGAGTATTGGGAGTTTTGAGTATTGGGAGATGTGAGTATTGGGAGTTGCGAGTATTGGGAGTTTTGAGTATTGGGAGATGTGAGTATTGGGAGTTATGAGTATTGGGAGTTTTGAGTATTGGGAGATGTGAGTATTGGGAGTTGCGAGTATTGGGAGTTGCCAGTATTGGGAGTTGCCAGTATTGGGAGTTGCTTATATGATGCGTGTATGGTATGATTGTACAAGTGTCGTAACTAACAAGTTTCCACTCTACTCTCCCAGACCGTAGATACAAATAGTGCAGTTCGCTGGGTGTTGCTTAGGACACGCGTAGATCCTAAGCGACACCTAGCGGTCAAGCATGTGTATGTCACACTTCACTGGGAAGACCAAGATAATTGCTTTGAGATGTACCGGAATGTTGTTACACGACTGTGCCTTCGACAAGGGGACTTGTATTTTAATATTAACGATGCGTGTTTGCTTAAACACCAACCCACTCACCCAACCCTAAGTATTTACACGGTGGATTGGACTATACATGTGTTTACCTAACAAATTTCCACTCTACTCCCAGAACTTGGATACAAATAGCACAGTTCGTTGAGGGTTGCTTAGGGTACGCGTTAACGAATGCGCTTTTTAATCTCACATCAATAAACTGTTTACAAGATTGTGTCCCTCTGTCGACCCTCAGTCCCTCGATATATAAGTCAAACGAGGAGATTTCAGCAATGGCCGGGGTGGTTTTTACGAGGTTTCCTCCCCGATTTCCACCGTAATTAGGCAAAAAACGATGTGAAGTGGACCATCCGTCGTCATATAAGTGAAATATCCATGAGTACGATGATAAACTCCAACCAATCAAACAAACATACTCACAATCGAATGGACTGGATCTTCATGTTAGATATCGATATAATATAACACATTTCTTATATATATAGTGTTCCTGTACAGACAAAATTATTGTCAAAAATTCAGGGTTGAATTTTAGAAGACAACCCACGGCCTTTTTGTATCCCCTGCTGCAGCTACTGACCACAACTAGGTTGTTTCAGATACTCATTAGCCTTGATGTAGGCTAAACCTACACGTCTCATTGGCAAAAAACTTAAACATCATAACTTGGTCATATGCTATACCTGCATGGGTCTACTTGTCATTGGAATAGCGCTCATATTCATAAGGGAACGGTAACCGTGACGAGTTTATGTCAAGCTTCTGTCAAATTTAACATATTTTGTCAATAAACCCGTCTGGAAGCTTTTACATTTTGTTTCGGGCAAATGCATTAGTTCCGAGAGATATTGCCAATATCTTGTAGCTAAAAACTTTGGGAGCACATTTATTAGAAACATAGTGGCAATTGATTTGATTATTATTTGACATCCTTCTCCGGATTATCCCATTTGTATGTTGGCGTTGTGAATGTAATCTCTGGAGAAATCCACCACACAAAATACTAACCTCAGCATTAACTTACAACAGGAGTATTTATGTGACACAGTGTAATAAGAATGAGAACATTTTCAGAGATAAAGTTAATCGAAATGGAAATGAGACCAGATCGCTGACAGTGTTTTTAGAAAAGGATGTATAAGGGATTTCAAGACTAGCTTAGTACTGTATCGGAACTCCCTTCGTATATTCCTATCTCCATACCGTCAAGCAGACGGGCTATCTATGCATTGGCTGGATTCCACCACCTCCTTCCAAACAACCTAACAACTTCGCGTGCCCTGTCGACGCTTTGTTGGGTAAAGATAATTGCAGCTAAAGACTTTAATTGTGGCCGCCAAAAAGGTCGTTTTCCGTCTATAAAATGGTGGATTTGTTTGTCCATAATGCACTAGGCGATGTGACGTTTGGAAGTGGCGACGGAATTGTATCCGCCCGCACAATATTTTCAGCAAACACAAATCGAACAATACTTACAAGTACATTAACAGTCTGTTGTGTTTTTCTTTAATAATTTATTGATATGTACATGTATGTCAAGAGCTGATCTGTACCATGGTCAATCAGCAAAGGTGGCAGAATGTTCCCAGTTCCAGTTGGCAAAATCCATATACAACCATAAGTTCAACCTTACATTATGATGTTTGTCTGTTTTGTAAGTTATACCGATTCACTACATAACATTTTGGCGAAGAGAAAGTGAATTGAGAACTCATCCATGAAGTCGATTCCTGCAGACTCCGCTTCACATGCGGCTGGTGTTTAACAGACCCCAGCTCCCGTCATAAACAATTTTATGCTGTAGCCTCACCACCTGCGTTCGTGAATAGCCCAGGACAACCTGCCATACTATGGAAGCACTGTTAACTAATATTCCGGAAATATTATGCCAGCGACAGTTCAAACCTTCCCGATGTTCGTAAATATGCTTAATTTCTAAATTCACTGGGCGTCGAGTGCCAACGTATTTAATTATTATACCATACTACCTACGTTTACACCTACTACAGAAGAGTCAATTTCTTGATATGATATTGCTATAATACTCTTGATGCTTATTTCATACGTAACCTTAATATTGCTGTAGAACACCATATATTTCGCAGTAGAGAACAACAAAAAGGGAAAGCACAGACTCGTATATTGCTGCTTTACGTAAATTAATTTCAACATGCCAGTTTTGTGCCCTTACTGATAACATGATACGAAATCAACTCATTGAGAGATCCTGTACAACAAGAATACAAGGGAGACTTTTTCTTGAGTCATGTGACTTAAATAAGTCGATACAAATTGCAAAACAAATTGAACAAGCTATGCGCAAAGCAAAGGCATTATCTGATTCTCATCAATTCTAAGCCGTGAAGTTTTAACGTAGACAACAGCTGTAACCATCACCCCGACTACATCATAAGCCCACGGCACAATCAAACAATTTACACACTCCTTCAAACCGCCGAATTAGCTTTCAGTGTGGTTCAAGTACACACTTAGCTAATTTAAAACACATCAAGGCTTAGCCTAATGACTTTACATGTACATTATGTCAAAAAAATGACATCACCAATCCATGTGTTTCGCCAAACAACAACGATACAACACTAACACTTCACGATCAGTTGCTGTGCTGCATGTCTAGGACACATTAACTAGTATCTACGTAGATGTAACAGTTAACGACGTACAATTAAAATTTCTTGTCGAGACAGGATCAGCTGTAACCATCATGACAAATGAGCTTTACTGATAAAAAAATTCCAGTCTTCACCATTGCAACAAACCAGTGCTTGCTTGTCTTCATACACACAAGACTCTTTGGCAGTGTTAGGTTGTTTCACGGCAACAGTTGACAATCAAAGCCGTACGTCTTCCATTTTGTTCTACGTTGTTGTAAATGGAACTAACATTATTGGGCTTGATACCCTACCGGCTCTGAATATTACTATTAACAGTACAGAGCTATCGTGTAGGCCTAATAAAACTAACACCAACCTTCCAGATTTTTACAAGAAGACTTTTCAGACTTATATTTACCTACAATTAGTAATTTGGTTGAAGGTTTTCAAAACAAAGTTAAAATACGTCCAGATGTCACACCTGTCGAACAAAAATCACGACGGTTACCATTCTCCATTCGGGACAACGTTTCTGTTGTGTTAGATAGACTCGAGTCCGAAGGTGTTATTGAAAGCATTAACTCAGGGGACGTACGCTTATTTTATTTAAAACTTTTATGAAGAACAGAAATATAACTCAAGTACAACCCAGCATTTACCAGCCACAAGCTAAAGGTGCCATTGAGCGATTTCGTCGTAACCTAGATACGATTCGTACAGCAATACCGGATTAAAAGTTAGTAACTTTTCAGCTTTGTTGTGTATTTTTAATAAAGTTGAGTTAGCCATTTTAAAAATCTAAAAAATTACGTCACTAAACACTTCCAAGTAGAGCAGGAAAAATAACAATGTTTGTTTGTCTGTCGGCTACAATGTTTGTTTGTCTGTCGGCTACGTATTGTCAGATCTTTTAAAGGCGTGACGATTATGTTTCGCGAAAAAGACTTCACACTGTTTATAAACTCTATAGTTAAAAAGTTTTTTGTCGATAGAAAAGAAAAGGATCTATTTTAGATCTTTATGAATAAATGCGAATGGAACGTAAACAATTATTTGCCAAAACAAATTTCTGAAATCAGTCAGAATATTGAATATTTAATCTAAATGTACACAATTTACACTATATTTTTACTCAAAACATGTGCATTATAACTAAAGGTGAGAAATGAGTAAAAAGTAGTAATGTGAATCTTGGTACAATAGAAAGAATGAGAGAGGAACAAGTAAGATCACCCAACTGGCAACTAGTGACATTTAAAATAAAGTCAGATAACTTTATGGAGAAAATGGGATAGTTTCAGAAAAAAGACTGAATCCGAGAAAAGAGGTACACTGATTGACGAACACAACAAACGAAATCAAAGAGTGCCAAACAACTCGCTTAGATCAATCACATAAGGAAAAAAGGATGAAATCAACGGCGACTCCATACTCAGCATAACCCTCAACGTGATTTACAGCTGGTATTATGACTCTACTTCGACTTTCTTATAACAATCGAGTATGAACCGTACAATTTCAAAAACAACAAGCAAACAAGTAAGTTTGTTTCACACCAACACCTTCATAAAAAAGTCTGGATAAAGAAAAAATATTCCAATTACTGCAAAAAGTTAGTTGGGTTTGTGTTAATTTGATTTGCAACTGCATTTCACTTATGCGACATCCTCGCGTCATATGCATTAGTTGTACATTCACGAAGACACGTTGTGGAATCAACCCATATTACACAGTCAGCGTATAATAAAGATCCACTGTGAACCACACATAAACATTCTGTAGACAGACCGACACTAACCCAACACCACCCAACCCAACTCACACCAACCCAGCGGCCGACCAAATAACAAACCAACCAACCAACCAACCAACCATCAACCAACCACCCAACCAAACCCAGTCAGAAGTTAGACAATGTTTTTTAGAGAGAAATATCTTCAAACATGAATCAAACAGGCACGTCGGTCATTTAAAAATTGATATACAATATTGAAGACCAACTTTGAGTTTATCGTGTACACTACAGGCTAAATACACCTTGGTGAATAGGAAAAACACAAATTGTTTCAAACTTATTTAAATTGGTCAACATCATTTAAGTTTTATTATACCACCAGGTGTTGTGAGATTTATGGCTGCTTATACATATTCAGCGATATACCTAAAACTGTTGGCCTTTCCTACATGTGTAGACAATACTAGACATCGGGTTTAGAATGTATTGATTTTATATATTTCAATTTTCTAACAAACCTGTTGGAACAATATATCCAATGACACCGTACCAGTTGTTAACAACAGTTGTCGTGGCCTTTATGACACCATAACTGGCTATAAATCTTTTCTTGATTTATATATGATGATTTATCTTAAGAGCAAAGAAACCATTACCTTTCAAGTAAAGTGTATTAACGTCTTTTTGACAAAAAAGAAAAAAAAATATGAACCCATTGTAACGAAATATTGGATACTCGGGATTACAATATATAGATTAGACGAAGAATCGAACAAAGTGGAGCGAATTTAAAAAAAAACAAAACAAAACAACGTGGCACACTGTTGGTGCTATTGGTTTGTTTTAAATGCAAAATTTTGATATTCTGTGATGCATAATTTTCGACAAAGAAGTAACTTTCTAAGCAGAATCAACCTAAATCGGAAAAAAGCAGTTATCAGTCGTCTAAATGTTATCAAAGAGTATGCACGAGAGTCTGGAAATGCATGTATTGATTAAGGAGGCAATACACGTTACCATATTGATCATTTGTGACAACATGTGACAAAAAGAAACACAATGAGGAACCTATGGGCTGATGTGATAATATCATTACTCTCCAACACCAATCAATTACCTAGTTACTAAGCTCATTGTTAAACTAAACTTAGAATATAATTTTGTTTTTACTATGACACACTATTAATGTTTCACTTTAAATATAATGGATAAATTTTGTGTTTTCATTTTGAGTCCAAGGTACCCAGCTGGACCTTAAAGATCATATACAAACTAAAAGCAACCTAATTACAAGCTCTCTCTACTGTATTAAGCCCTTCGCTAGTAAGGAATATTTTTGAATCACAAATATTACACATTTTCACCAGGAAGGATTCAAATCAGAAGTTATCTGTGTAGCTTCTGAAGAAGCAAAGAATTATGGACGCGGTTGTGTCTCAGCGGTTATCGTTCTGGATTTCTGACGAGGTTTTCCATGTTTTCCATTATAAACTAAATTAAGAAATGGACAATTCGTTCCCATATAATTTTAAATAAATATAAGTACAATACTAAACACCTATCAGACAAGCAAGCAATCAAAAAACAAACAAACAAACCGGCACACATTAATATTTTGAAGTATAAAATCACGAACCTTTCCAGGGAGATAACTCTGTGAAGCTTCAGGTACCGTCGGTTTCCGACGTAGTCATGACTACCGAATGTAAATAAAACAAATTACAAAATTAAAAAGGAAATGTCCCAAAGTGCTTAATACCTCGAGTTGTAAGATTTCAGTGTTAAATTTAAAATCAAACTATTTTCCGCTGAATATAATAAATATATAATCTAGATTTTAAAAAATCTTCAACAACTTTAATAATATTACAAGCCAGCAGCTAAGTTGATTGACCGTATTAAACTAAATTTCTAACGATCTCCAGTCTAGAAATGAAATGCTTTTATAAAATAATTATGTACAGGTCTCCGTCTACCACTTTACTTTTCTTAGATGTATTAAAAAAAGCTCTCCTGATAACTTGTAACATGCTGGTGGTATTTAAAAATAAATCTTCCTAGGATCTTTATTGGATTGGTCGTATAAAAAAATAAGTTTCTTCAGATTCTATACCGACTTGGTCGGATAGTTTGTTATGCTATCCAGCATCATGAAGTTTATTATTATAAAACGGCTAGCTCATCCATCAGAGTAATTTTCTGCAGATCATTGACATCAACATAACTTGCTTGGTGGTATATATACTCTCCCAAAAAAAGAAACGCAACATCACAAACACAATTTAAAACATGAATTCTTCCAAACATTAGCGTGATTGAGACATGACAACATGATCATGTTATAATGGAAATGTCCGATAATTGAATTTAAGCACCTGATAGTGACTGTTGAACACACGTGACTTTGCGTCAGTCTTTGTGTAACGCTGCACGAAGATTGCGTAGGGAAAAAACCTAGGGCAGTTGCACGTGCGAATCATGCCTGATCATTAAGCGAGTTTAATGGGTATAAAAACACATAGCCGTTCAATTGAATTCAGTTGTTAAATTGTTTCTACAACCTGCTAGGATGTGCCAAGGCTAGACGCGGCTACTCGGAACGTCGTCATTGGTCATCTCCTGGCTGGTGGATCACAGAATGCAGTCGCTAGACTTTATCATGTCCACCGGAGCACGATTTTAACGGTACCAGCAATCTGGTTCAACAGTTGACCGTCAACGTTCCGGTCGACCTACACAACAGCAGCCCAATCTCGCTACATCCGGTTACTTCATCTGAGAAACCGGACCATCACAGCAACAGAAACCACATCAAATGTCCTAGGTCCCCGGAGAATATCGGCACAGACAGTCAGAAACCGTCTCCATAAAAACGGCTTACGCGCCAGACGTCCTTACTTTGGCGCAGTACTGAGACAATAGCATCGACGTGCAAGGGTCCGATGGTTCAACAGATTAAGGGACTTAAACCTGCGAAACTGGAGGCGAGTCTGGTTTAGAGATGAATCCATATTCAAGCTGCAGAGAAGAGATGGCCGTACACGTGTCTACAGACGCCGGAATGAGAAGAAAAACTCAACTGGTGCACATCCCTGGCAACCTTAACGCCGCTTGTTACTGAGATGAGGTTTTTGCACCACACATACTACACATAATGAACCTTCGCAGAGAAGTTTTTCAGCACGACAACGCTCGGCCGCACACCGCTCGTGCTACTGTTGAGTTTCCAAATAACCAGAACGTAACGGTGTTGCCCTGGCCGTCCAAATCACCATATTTGAACGCGGGCTCAGCCGATATCCAGCGCCGCAAAATCTGCAAGAACTGCAGCACCGTATTCGTCGATTGATCATGTCTATGCCGAGACGGGTCCGTGCTGTGTTACAGGTTAAAGGTGGATACAACAGATATTGACTTTGCATTGACGTCATCTGAGCGCTATGGACTTAAATGTGATAAATGTTGACATTTAATGAACTTCAAAATCTGAACAACCAGTATGCTTAATTCCAATGTAATCCGATGCTTATTTATGTATTTAAAACGATGTTAAAATTCTTATTTGGATAAAAAAAAAATATATATATAGTAATAAGATCGGCTGTATCAAATACAGTTTTATAGATCTGCTGTCTCCATGCACGCGACCACCTCGGTCGTATATATAACCAACTGGAAAAAGCTGGTCGAATTGACCAGGAAACGGCTGATCGAATCGACAATGAAAAAGCTGGTCAGAAGCCAGTTCAGGAAAAAGCTGGTCCAAAATTTGACCAGCTTTTTCCTGGTCGGTCACGACAGAACCAGGTTTTTGCTGGTGGTTTCGACCAGATTCTTCTAACAGTGTACTTTTCTAAAAATCTTCTGTTTCCACTTAACCGACCTGGTGGTATAAAAACTACCATTCTTAAGATCTTATGTCTCGACTTTCCACCTTATTGACTTAAACGTAAATGCAACAAACTACATTTCTAAAGAACTTCTATCTCCACTTAATCGGTCTGGTCGCATATAAACCAACGTTTGATCTTCCCTTTCCACCTAACCAGGTAGGGTCATATAAAACAAACTACGTTTCTAAAGATCTTCTGTCTCCACCAAACCAGCTTGGTCGTATATCAAACTAAGTTTCTAAATATCTTCTCCACCTAACCAGCTTGGTCTTACATAAAACTACATTTCTAAATAAAAAACTAGGTTTCTGAAGATCTTCTGTCTCCACTCAACCGGTCTGATCGCACCTAAAACTTTGTAAAGATCTTCTGTCTTCACTTAACCGGTCTGATCGCACCTAAAACTTTGTAAAGATCTTCTGTCTTCACTTAGTCGGTCTGATAGCACATAAAACTGTGTAAAGATCTTCTGTCTCCACTTAACCGGTCTGATCGCACATAAAACTTTGTAAAGATCTTCTGTCTCCACCTAACCAGCTTTGTTGTATATGCAACGAGCTATGGTTTAAAGATGTTGTTTTCCCACTGTATAAGGGCATATATAAAACTATGTTTCTCAAGATCTTCTGTATCCACTTAACCGTTACGTCCTATATAAAACTACGTTTGTAAATTTTCTGTCTCCAATTAACCGGTCTGGTCGCATATAAAACTACGTTTGTAAATTTTCTGTCTCCAATTAACCGGTCTGGTCGCATTTAAAACTACGTTTGTAAATTTTCTGTCTCCAATTAACCGGTCTTGTCGCATATAAAACTACGTTTGTAAATTTTCTGTCTCCAAATCACCGGCCTGGTCGCATATTAAACTACGTTTGTAAATTTTCTGTCTCCACTTAACCGGTCTGGTCGCATACAAAACTACTTGTAAAGATCTTCTGTCTTCACCTAACCAGCTTGGTTGTATATAAAGATCTTCTTGTTCCAGTCAGCTGACTTGGTCGTATATAAAACTAGGTTTCCGAAGACCTTCTGTATTCATTTAACCGGCTTGGTCATATATAAGACTACATTTCTAGAGATTTGCTGTCTACACGTAACTAGGTTTCTGAAGATCGTTTGTCTTCATTTAACCAGTTTTGTTGTAAATAAAATTACATTTCTAAAGATTTTCTGTCTCAAGCTAACCGGCTTCGTCGTACATAAATCAGTGTTACTAAATATCTTCTGCTTCCACTCAACCGGCTTGGTCATATATAAAACTAGGTTTCTGAAGATCTTATTTCTTCAATTAACCGGCTTGGTCGTATATAAAACTACATTTCTAAAGATTTACTGTCTCAAGATGAGCGGCTTGGTCGTGTATAAATCTACCATACGGTAAAGATTTTCTGTCACCACCTTACCAGGTTGGTCGTATATAAAACTAGGTTTCTGAAGATATTCTTTCTTCACCTAACCGGATTCTTCGTATATGAAACTACTTCTTAAAAGAATTTCAGTTTCCACCCAACCAGCTTGGCTGAATGTAAAACTACGTTTCTAAAGATATTCCATCTCCACTTAGCCGACTTGGTCGCATATGAAAACTACCTTACTATAAAGATCTTCTGTCTCCACTGAACCGACTAGTCGTATATAAAACTACATTTATGAAGATCTAATATCGGTATGGCGTTTTACTGCATGGCCAAAGGGATGCAACTCAACCGAAAGCTCAGCTGAGAAGTTTCTACTGGAACGAATCGTTAGAATTACAATCTAGCTCAAACTCTTCATTTCATTATCTTAGTTAGTGCTCAGCCTAGACAAGGTTGTTAATAAAGTTGTCTATTTTCCCGTGTGCCGTACATCAAAATGTATTTAGTATCAATGTTGAGATTCTATTTTATACCTTAATATGTTGTAGACAAATAGCTTCTGTGGTGTGTTGGTGGGTTTTTACCTGTATTTTTGATGATATGATGATGTGCCAGACCAATTCAATGCCCTTTACCTTTCTGAAAATAAACACACGACAGGACAATCCGAGAAACGAACTCGTCATGAAACATCGATTTAATTTGATCAAGTCAATCTGAATGAGACAAAGCATGTATTAAAGCTCCGCCATGGATTGAAAGAGTAACATTGAAAGAAAGAAAACAAAATCTGTTTTTCTTATTGTTAATTTTATAACATTTTGTAGCAAAGATTTTTATTTTCGAGAATATTGTCTGTAGCTCCTGTGATTTTGTAATATTAGAAAAATATATGGAAGAATGTGCCATTTTAATATCTAATTGAGACTTATAGTTATAGACTCAGTCTCATACGATATTTTATAGTTGTTGGCACTCGTTGGTAGGAGAGTGGCAGTGGGCAACATCGACAAAACTCAACCCAATCGGATGTTTTTTCATATCCAGCTTAAAAACAATGGAACATTTAAATAATAGTTATGGGCTCAAATCGAAGAGAATATTCACAATAAGTCTTGTTTTTGTTTAAACAGCATTCAAACTGTGAAGTAATTGTCGCTCAAGGGAGCGACCATTTATTGTGAAATTTCACACCGTCGCTCTTCTTCCGACAAATGTAAGCAATTTATAAATAGCGTACAGGAGAGACCACCAGTTGAGATCCGGAGTATAAATAGTTTACTAAACTAACCAGAAATGTAGGCAGGTGCTTCTATAAAAGTACTTGCTATAAGTAGCTTTATCTTTTCCGCTAACTTTATCGTTACCCCCATTAGAACTTCACATCCATATTGAACCTCTTTCGCAAGCTCATTGTGTTAGCTATTGTTGATGATTGGTGTGTCTGAGATTGTTTGGGTTATACCTAACACTAATACTTAAAATAATGCCTGGAAACGACGAATCAAAGAAATACTGCTCTTTTAACTGATGGTAGTGTCTATCTTGTCACTGTTACTACCCCGTGAAGCATGTGTGGATACACTTCATTACTTCAACAAATAAACCCCAGATTTAAATAAACAAACGTAGTTTATTTTCTCCCATCACGTTCGTTGATAAAAGCAGTTAACTAAACCAATAACTCGTAATTGATTTCTCTCCCAATGTATCCTCTTACACCAGGGAAACTATTAAATGTGATTTGCTTAAAACAGTTACCAAGTGAGTTTGTTTGATGTTTGTTGGCCGTATTGTGCATGTATCCCGTCCAATCACAGTGCTTTTATTGTAACTTCGGTATGTGTGTGTCCGCAATGAGTAACGTTAACCCATGTTCTACGGACAAGTTGATGTAATAACCTCAGTGTAAAACGTTATCTAATTATAATATATATTATTGGAAATGAAGGGTTAACTCTGAATTTGCGCGAAGTCTCTAGACGTAAGCTAAAATAGAAAGATAATTGTATAAGTGGACTCTGTTGAACTGAACTCGGTCGATAGGGTGGTCGTAAAGTCTGAAGTCTACACGTTAGTTTTTACCATTCATTAATTTATGCAATAAAATAACCCAGTGTAACTAGTAACATGGGCGTTCACTTTGTACAATTCATCTTCTACATTTTTAGCAATTACTGTTCTCATAAAGCACGATAACATACAGCGTCCAATAAGCGTTCGACGTCTGAAGTCTGCGACTGGACTCGTATCTTGCTGAGCTGGTTGCCAAACCGTCTGGGCCCTTCAAACAATCCTATTGGTTCGGCTCCATTCAGGCGGACAACCCGTCAATCCTGGAATAGACCAATCACAAAGTGGCGACATCCTGCGGTTACTTCTTAATCAAATCATTGGCAACAAACGGTGTTGTTAGATAAATGCAATCAATCATAAACTACCTACGTAACTGAACCCGAACCAGGAGCTCTAGAAATCTGGCAACGTGCTCGAGGCAGAAAAAAACCCAACATCTTAGAATATAATTTGATTGGCTTATTGCAAGGACATCACTAACATGTTCATATGCATAGTGAATTTCTGGTTTAAAAATAGGCACAAAGAATATTCAGAAAACAATGTCCAAACGATCGACAATCGACCAGATCAGAAACACTCCCTGAATTAGAGCCTTTGGCTCATACGAATGTTACCGAATTCGTAGAGCATAATGTCCCCGGTTAGTTTCTAGTATATTTTATATTTCACTGGTTTGATTTTATAAATATTTTGTAAAAATGTTTAGTTATCAAATTATATAATTTTATGAGCAGCTGTAATTTTTAAACTAGGTCCATAGTGAAGTAAAGTAAAGTAACTTTATAATTATATTCAAAACGAAGGTTGCTTATTATTTTTTTTGGTTAATAATCACGTGATTTATTAACCCTTGCTTTTATTGGATTTTTCAACTATTTTTGTGTAAAAACGGTTTTCATTGTGCTCTCTTGGAGACTCGCTGCAGGGCATCTTATTGGTAGGCCTACTCACCCGTGTTGCCATTCTTCGTTATCTGTGTCTTGTTATGTGGCGCTCTTCCCTATCAATTTAATATTAAAGTAATATATTTTAAACCATTTACGATGTATGCAATATCAGTGAATAAGTAAACATCTGGTTTGTCAACGGTTATCCATAGTGCAGCTTTAAATGTTTATTGGAGACTGTCCCTTATACACTGCCGAAGAGGCCTTAACCGCATCCCAATATCCCAATAGCTAGCTCTACATGGATCGGCTCTTTAATATCAGTTAAACTCTACATTCGTCAGTTTGCTATATCACACAAAGAGACACTTAATTGCATATCCATAAAGTATTAACAAAATGTCTTACCTTATTTGGACTGTTCAACTGTTATGTAAAACAAGTTTAAACCTTTGTAGATGTTATATCATTTCGACGGTAATTTCGTTGCCAGGCCAAATGCTAGTTGTTTACAGGTAACGACATATTTCTGAACACATTGTTCCACAGGGGATGTTGAAGTTTAATCAGAGTAACATCAAAATAAGTCTACTTCATGCTTAAATTATTTAGCTATCTTGATCGCTCACTCGTCCCTTTCGCTCGCCTACTCACTCACTCACACAGGCACGAACTCGATCAATCGTTATGTCATGCTTCATTTATTTGTTCATCCATTCTTAAACATTTTTTAGTTATTTAACAAAAAAATCCTGGGCACCATACCAGGGTTGGTTTCCGTCACCCATTGGGCTGGCGTGCGTCAGATAAGTGAAATACCCTTGAGTATGAAGTTAAACCCCAATCAATCAAACAATCAAACTAATAGCATGACTGCTCTTGACAGACAATTTGTTTTTGAAACATACTAGTCATCGAACTCGATAAAATATAGAATCCAAAAGTCTGAAGTGATACGGCTGTTCTTTTGTGAAGACCATAAATCCAAGTTTTTACGATCAACCCTAACATGACATTTGTAATGTCACTATGTTCTGCTGTTTGTTTTAATTTGAGTTTAGCGCCATTCTTAATGTTATTGCACTAACAGGACGGCGTTCCAACCAGAGGGATGAAAACCACCGTCGACAACAAACAAAGACAAGATACAAAAACCACAAGACAATCATAGCACGTAATACATGGGATATCAAAAAGAGATGGGCTCCACGTCACCCCTTAGCTCGGAAAGAACCCGGGCAACAGGGAAGTGAGAAACGGCTAAATTCTCCCGCTTTTTTGTTTTACATTCACTCACTCTACTCACTCAATGCACGTTTACTTTCCCTGTTTACTCGAACACTCAACCCACTAACGTGACTCACCACTCAAACAGTTCATCCATTTACTCAATGCCCGTGATTCCGATTTTACAAATACACTAACACTAACGTGACTCACCACTCAAAAACTCCATCCATTTTATACTCAACTTATACTCACTTATAACACACTCGTACGGTAAACAGTTACAATTTTATCGAACTCTGTAGGTATATTTATTTTTTGTTCTAAAAGTAGATGGCGGATTCTGAGCGATATTGACGACAGCTTCGTAGCTAAGACATTTGTCAGCTGAATTGACTTACATTTCTAGAGGACTGTCAGTTTCATCAATTTAGCAATAACACAAGGGCAGTTACATAAGATGTGGTGTTTGTACTGAATGGGGGGACTGCTCGATGAGACAGAAGTGATTTGAGATAAAGGCGCGGTTTGTTAGACGAATGCCGTCCTTGCTTGATTCGGGTTATCTTGGTTGTTTTCCATTTGGTTGGTAGCAGTCTGTATCTTGATCATTCAAGAAATGTACTCTAATCAGAAATGTTAATTTTAGCCTATTGTTAACTTTTACTGATCGCGAATGCTTGGTTTCCACCAATACAGAACAAGACTCTTTGTGATGTCAAGATTGACACAACTCTTGTATTACGACTGGCCAGGATTCACATATTTGGTTTGATCAAAATTGTAGGCTCTCGATGGAACAAATCGACTGCAACGCTTTATCCTTTCTTTGTAAAAAATAAAACGAAATCAAAAAAAAAAAAAAAAAAAAAGGGAACCAAAACTTGAGCGTGGCCTAGAACTGCCAACAGAGAGCTGTCGTCTACAGCACAGTTTCCTCCCTTTCATGTGCTCTCTTTTTTTGGAGGATAAAGTGTAATTCTTATCATAACCATAAAACACATTCAAAATTAAGCAAGATGTGTATATTTAATGCAATGGCTTGCGATATGATAGGGCGTTAAACAGTTACATTATTACATTGTAGCTTTATTCGTGTGCTAAGAGTTTTGGAGTGGTACACTTTATTAAGTCTTCTAGCTTTGATTTAACCTTCAGTTCAGACCACAAGCAATGCTATCTTTGATCGCTAATTTGAGACTATACAGTGAAAGTCCGATTGTTTGTTTGTTTAGTTGGGGTGTAACGTCGTATTTCACATTATGGTATGACTCACTAATATTTGATTATCAACAGCCGGACTTGATCCCGTGAACAGTAATTGGAGTAGCATAAGTAAGCGTACACGCTAACTCGCACTAAACTAGGGCCGCGGTCCCGTGAATGGCGGCACGGCCAGTTGCAGGAAACAGCCAAAATAACAAATAAATGCAATACCGCTTTTTAACTTTCCCTGACTTTTCCAACGGCTATTTCATGTCTACGAACACATATTCCAGTCCCGTATCTTCATTACACAACATAATATAAAACAGTCTACCAAAAAGATTAAATTAACTATGATTATATTGTATAGGGGGAATTAGAATCCACACGTTAACCTCCAAGAAAGGAGGGCCAATTCAAGGGAGATAACTGTGTTGCCAATGGCAATTCTCGGCTGGCAGTCCAGTTTGGCAGTTCTTGGTCATAATCGTTTAAATTATTCTTTTAATTTTGTTTTTTATCACATTTGGGTTTCGTTTTATTTTGATATTATCTCAATGTTCATTTTAACTTTGTTTTCATATACCTGATGGTCGAAAGGCGGACTCGAAACCGTGAACGGTAAATCGAAGCAGGGGTCTAAGAGGGGACAGATTGACGATTTGATTTGAGTTGTGTTTACTAGGTATATTAAAAAGTTAGACAGACATTACATGAATAAAAAAAAACAAAACCTGCGAAACTAGACCATGAAAGAAAGCTATTGTAACAAAACATAAAAGAGATCGGAGCAGCGGTTCCTGAGATAT
>JAVFBW010111283.1:0-16267 GCA_034783835.1 Mopalia ciliata | reverse complement strand
ACTCTCATAAGTATACTTCCCCAAATAACACTCCTCCTAACCAAAAGCATCTTGCATTGGTAAATGTAATGTGAGGCGGGGGGGGATTTGTCATCTTCTAATGACTCTTGTATATGATTTTGTCGGATCTACAACATATGGGATGACATATGGAGAAAATAAATTCTGTGTAAATCCTAATGATAAAAAACTAAACTGCTCCTGTAAAATTGTAGTTTATTAGTTAACCATGTGATGCAGCAAAGCCCTTTTGGGGTTCTCATTAGACACCAAAGATGATATTTGAGAACCCCTGATTCATTTTAAAATATACAAATAACCAGGTTAATGTCTAATAAGACATTCTGTTTTGATGAAACAAGGGTTTTAGACGCCATTTTCTTGAATTTTGGCTGAGTTCATCAATTTATATCTTGTTATAAGAAGATTAAGCTGGCTTTATCTGAACATTATAATGTGGCTGATGTTTATTTTTTTCTTATTTCAGCATCCCTTGTCAAACAGATCTTTACTCAAGACAAACTACAGAACTCCAGACAAAACCGAGGTAATTTAACAAATCAAAATCAACCAATGTCTACTGACCAGGATTGTCTAAGGCAGAGAAAAAAACTTAAAAGATTTCACTGTTCAAGCTCTGCAATTCTAAATTTAACAGAGCCTGCTGCCGTGGCTTAGTGGTTAGAATTTGCGCTTATTAATCCTACTTCGATGAAGCGTTCACAGAATCAAGTCGGTCTGTCAAATATCCGGTATGTGGGGGGAGTCATACAATGTGGCTATGGTAATCAAAGGGTTGGTTTTTATGAGGTTTTTTCTCGGTTTTGGATTCTAATTAAGCAGAAACAGTGTGACGTGAACATCCTGTGCTCATATATGTGAAATACCCTTGAGATCGATGTTAAACCTCAATCAAACAAACCATCTTCATTTAACATATATTTGTCTTTATTTTTAGGGGAAGGCAATGTAATGGAATCAGTGTTTTTCATGAAATTAATCACACTAAAAATTAGCAATAATAATGGGCAATAATAATGGCACACAAAAACACTTACATGATAGCCAACGTTGTACTTGTAGCATAAGGAATATTTTCATTTCTAAACCTAATAATGTTTTGTTTGTTGTTTTTTTTTGCAGGAGGAAATCACCCTTCAAAGGCAATGGTATTGAATCATGAAATTATTGAGACACAGACGCAAACTGCTACCACATCAGTTTGAAACCTGTCAGCAAAATCGGCATAATATCAATTCCAGTACATTTCCATTCATCAACGAGTGACATTGTCCTTGGCAGTCTTTTCATCAAAGCATGAGATAATATCCTTGAACTTAGGAATTATTGTGTGGATATTGGTTTCTTTCCGTGCTGTGGACATAATATTGACACATTCCTTACAGTGCTGCTTATAGTGACATACAATTGAATATTTTAGTTATATGGGAAGATGCGAAAAGACTGGAATACAAAAACCTGTATTGATGGTTTGTGATCCGGACTTCTATCATAATACTTAAAAAATTCACAGAATCTGATTTCAATACCGGTACTCAAAGAATCGACATAATATGTTTTTTCCATATTTCACACAGCTGTTAGTAATACCGTTATATAATGTATTTTAACTGTGAGACCAGTCAGAATTGAAACTGTTTAGGCCTGTTTATGGTGCAAAATTATTAACGGTGAACCTAATAATAAAGTGAATTAATAAAGTGAACTTTTACTGACTATGGTACTTTATCATGTACCCTATAAGAGGTGAGCTGCGTTTATTTTTATGCAACTGGTCATGCTGTTGTGAGCCAGTGTAACTCTGACATTCATGTTGGTCTTGCCAGACATTGATCCAGAGTCCATTCAATCCGTGTTAGACACAAAATTTCCTTTATCTGTTTTATTTACGATCAACTCAGAATGTCCTATTTGCTAGCACAAAGACTAAGAATCAACAATTTTAATCGTGTACAGGACTGTCAGAAATATTGTGTATTTATATTTCATAAAGAAACCCCAAATTAAATGTTCCCATAATGGGCTTGTTGTTAACTTGCTGATGAAAGTTTTGTAAATCAAAATAGCATTATATGCAGATTGGTTTGCAAACCTGTATAATATATATTTTGTTTAAAATAATGGCAGTATTTTCATGATTATTTTGGGATAACACTTTCTTGGTTTGAACAGAAAATTGAAACCCATCTGGTAAGTTCGGAGTGTCATGGGTTAGATTAACAGAACACCGAATCTGTTCTCAGAACTGGGATCTGTTCAAACTAAAACAACGAAGTAACGAAATACTGTTAATATTAACTTTCTAAAAGACACAAAAAATAATGACTTATGAGTTATTGTTATAGAAATAGAGAATACGTGTATGTTTTTGAGGAGTATCATATATTCTCATCGTTGTCAACATTCATAGAGGGAGATTCCCATTGCCCTGGGGTTAGAGCTTAGGGGCTACAGAAAGTTGATCTGGTTGTGGTATTTGTAATGCATCCTGTGGTTATCCTGGCTTGTTCTTGTTTGTTGCCAGTGATGTTACGGGTACTTTCCTTGTCCCAGCTGACCAAACCTTTAACCCCTTATCGCATCTCTTAGTCTTGTTTACTAAGATAGTACATATATGTTTCAAGCATAGTCAATTTTTACTCTGCAATTGGGGAAAATTGCAATTATATTCCCTTTGGAAAGAATTTCTGTTGCAAATTGGAATAAAAATGTTTGTTTAGGGCCTACGTGGATTTTGAGTGGGTGGTTTGGAGAGAGTTTCAGGTTTCCCTGGTATTCTCGCAACTGATTGTAGAAAAAAATATGATTATGATCTCTTTGTAAGGCATCTTGTTTTTGCCCTATCTTGTCATTGTTTGTTCCCCATGATATAAAGCTATGGGCGGTTTCTTGCACAACATGCAGACACATCGTCATTTGAGTGGAATAGGCTTCAACAAAGACCTGCTTGTATCATTGAGCTGACAGGGCTTCCTAAGATTGAGGCTGTGGCTTAGTGGTAGAGAGTGCACTTACTAATTCTACCTCCATGTACTGTTCACAGGATCGAGTCCGTCTGTGAGTGAGTCACACATTGTGGCTCGGCCAATCGCTGGGGTTGGTTTTTACAAGGTTTCTTATCGGTTTTCCACTGTAATTACGTATGGAGCAGTGTGAAGTGGACAATCCGTCGTCCTGTAAGTGAAATACCCTGGAGTATGACATTAAACCCTAATCAAATAAACAAACAAACAATCATAAGATTGAAAAAAAACCTTAAGTGAAACCCCAATCAGACAAACACACGATTGATCTGGCAAGTTTTGTAAATGCTTCCTAAAACATAAATATTTATTGTCATCATATCATTGAACTTCATTACATTGTACATAGAAAACTAAAGGTCGCAGATATTTCAATCATAATATTTACATTATTTAAATTGTATATTTATTCTATTCATGGTTTTATTTACAGATTTTAATACCTACATGATATTGGTGTACTGAATTTTAAGGTCTATACTATAGACCACATTTTCAATTCACCCAAAAATCTAGCCTATTGGCAGCAAATATGTATATACTAAGTATTTAACTTTGATTGTTATTCTTGTGTTGATTCTAAGTTATATTATTTATTGTCTTCACTTCATAATGCAACTACTTCACAGGTTTTATTGGTCGGTTGGCCATTCCAACCATAGTATAATATGTATATACTTTGGCACTGATTTTAAAGTAAAGGATATTAGGGAAGCTGTAAAGAGTGGTTGAACTAAATATACATGTAACAATAGTGTATCTTATTCTGTCTGCTAAAAAATTTTGTGTATAAAGTTAAGGTATTAATTTAACTTTTAAACAATATAAGTTTGAGTTAAATTGCTCTTTGGTACTTGCTTAATATCCTCTCCCATGTTACAAGTGATACGCAGAATTACAGTTCTGGTAAGGCATCAAATCTGATGTTTTATGAATAAAGATGCCCATCTCTGCTGGGATTTAATCTGTTACGCGTTTTGTTTGTAATTTTATTATTTTATCAGAGCTTCTAGAGGCGTTGTGAGTGCTGAGGTCATCACCAGTGGACACACTGCCACCATGTATTTAGTCAATCCGGGAGATATCACTACTAGTTCAAGTGATCAGCAAAATACATGTCACACAAAGCCACTCCAGCATGAAGCATGTGTTGGAACATAAATTTTCAAATCAGTACTTGTTCTGTCATACCAAATGTACCTTCTAGTGTTTAAGACAGTTTTAATACTCCGAAAATAAAAGCAAGATGCACTTACATTGTAACAAAGTAACTTTTGCTTTCCTGGAGAACTTTCAAGAGTGAAGTGTAAAAAAAAATTGACAACCAGCAAAATAAATTCCATGTTCAACGCTCCTGATTTTCCAGATGAGGGAAAATAATGTTCAGGAGAGTTTTCAACTTATTATTATTCATATCATCAAAGTAAAAATAATTACAACACTGGTTGAGAATAATATTATTGACCATTTGTGCAAAATTAATTGCAACCGTTTGTAATTAAGTTATGTCCATGATCAATGTACTCTGTGTCAAGGCAGGAAAGATTATGGTTATATAAAGCCTCTCTTCTATTCCTACAGTGACCTCACAGAAAAAACCTGAGCTAAATGTAAACTTAGTGAACAACAGATATTTTAAAGTCTTTTTACCCATTGCAATCATCCTAAATAATCCTAAATCAAAGCAACATTTTCACAAGGACAATATAAATCCAGCATATGAAGCTAGGTCGGAATACAACTAAGCAATGTTATGTTGAATGGTCTCTAGGCAGATATATAGAAAGATACCATGTGTTCAGATGATTGGTAAATACCAAACTTGGCTTCTATAATAGATGTAGCTTCCTAATAGAACGCATCCAGCTGGGCATTTGATATATGGTACTATAAGCTTTTTATGTTAGGCTTATACCGGACTGTTACTATACTGTTTATCAATTCAACATATAACCCCCCCCCCCCCCCCTATCCAGTCAGACAAGCCCCCCTTCCTCCCCCAAGGTTCTCCCCATTGATCCCTTGAAAACATGCATACTCATACATAATAATTTTAAAAAATGCTCAATTATCACAACTGCTGTTCAAATGTTTTTACAGGTCTACTTTCTTATGATATTGTAATGACTAACAATAGAAGGCCTATCATTGATCTGTTATTTAAAGAATCACTCACCACACGTTTTGTTTAACCTGGGGTTAGTAGGCCTATAGAAGATAGGAAACATCCTTTCCCTTCAAATCAGCAATCCATGAAAGCTGTGATGAGTAGTACTGATGAGTATATACTAGTCCCAGGTTAAAGTAAAGCTAGCATGTTATTACATCAGACGCATATAAGCACCTCCCCTTCTATCAAGTAACAGAGATTACACCATTTATAGTGAATCTACGAAAGTTCAGAAGCATATTCACTTCTTTAATATGAATGAAAGGTCGCTCAATAAGGGCTGTAGAGCTTAATTTAAGGAAGAGTCTTAGCCTATTCATCTATTCAGTTTTTTTCGTTATTTTAGGATTACACTTTCTTTATTGTTTGAACAGATTCTACATCAGAAAATTTCTCAGGTTGAAACCCGTCCTGGAATCGAACCCACGACCCTCAAAGTTAGGCACCGAATCGCCAGCAATAAATGGTATCTAAAGCGTTAACACAAAATAACGAGAATAGGGGCCGCGACCTACTGTTTATCTTCACTTTCTAAAAAGACACATAATTATTCATCTATTCATGATTTATAACAGCGACACAACCAAGACGGTATACTCATAACATACAGCAGGTTTTATGTATATACACCTCCATGGACAGTCAGTAGTTAATATATGTATAAAAGTCAGTGCATATAGGTTTGTTTGTTTGTTTGTTTGATTGGTGTTTAATGTCGTACTCAAGGGTATTTCACTTATATGAGAGCATAGGCTACTAAGATGGCGGCTCCACAGTTTGCATTGGGTTGCGAAAGTAACCGGTTTTGTGAATGTAAAGGATATGAAAACACCCAGTGATCATGTTAATTGAAAATTAATTTCTTTCGAATGAATATTATTTTAACTTGTCATTGTTATAAAATGGCAACGAATGAGGTGCTTTTCTACAAAAAATAATCTTAAAAGTAAGCGATTATGCATTTCCTGCCAGCTGAGGAACACATTCCTGGATCGCTTATTTGAAGGGAAGCAATGTTTCTTATCCCTATACACTAATCCCAGGTTTAACTGATTTGATCCATTCATTCATCACTGGTCAGTTCATAGGCCTACTGGGCCATCAACACATGGTCACCTGGCTTGCAAGTGTTCAGTTTTGATAGTTTAAAAAAAAATACTCTACCAGTATTAAAAAAAAATTATTTTGCTAATAACGTATTTTATTTTTTTTTATTTTACTATCAAACACTTACAAGCCATGGTGACCGCGAAACATTTAAGTTCATTAGTAGGCCCATATATCTTTATAGCTCCGTGGAAGGCCCTAGGGCCTATATTAGTACAATATAACCTATATATAAGTTTAATATATTTGTCTTCTTTTCTTCGAATTGTTTTTCTCACTCCTGATGATGACAAAATTAAATGTCGAAACGGCGAACAAACTATATGCGAATACGTATTTCATAACAGTCAACAGATCATTCTCTGCAATCTACTTGTCGAGTTTTGTGATTGTCGGCATTACCTCCCTTTCATTTTTCCAACAGACGGCGCTCAATATTTTTGTACAAAGATGGAGAAGCTTGCGTGCCGATGACTACTGTCGTTATTTTGTTCTTGAACTCCTCGTTTCTGAGACTAAGATTTTTTGGTGCATACTTCCGATTCAAATTTAGATTGTTTTCTTTGCTACAATAAAACAGTTGGATTAAGAATGTTGGTTGTCTGTAATTTTTTATGAGTCTTTGTTTTTATGCTAAAATTACAACAACAACGTCAGCATGGCTCAATCGGGAACTGTAGCAAACGTTGAGGTAAGCATATTGCAGGGTGAATTTTCTTTAAACCGTAGCCGTTAATGAGAAATAGGAAGGTCAGATATCGACTGTTAGTGAATCGTATTAGGAATCTGAATCAACATCTGACTGCAAATGCAACTTAAATTTCTTTATCTATTTTGTTTAACAAGGTGAAAAAATAATAAAATAAATTTATCCACTCGACAAAAGTTAATATGACTATTAAAAAACTGAAAGCATAACTCCATTTTTCGGTGGTTTCAGTTTGATGTTACCTGCTAAGATAAACTTTGCAACAAAGATCAACTGAAATTACTATTTTGTCAACATAATATAAAAAAAATTGTACAGGACAAAAATGATGATCTGTTCATTCTGGTATTTCTTGGGAGCTTCTATGAAAGCCTTCATAAATGTTTGCATGTGCAGTCATAAGATGTTCTGAGTTCAGTATTCATTGATGGCATAATATTACCACAACTGCCTTCATGGAACGTAGCAATGCCTTTTTGACCTCATGCAGCTGAATTTTGTTCTAAGGGAAAACCACATGCCCCTGTGTTGTGGCATCTAACAGTGTATTTTAAAGCTTTGTGATGCCTACGACCATGGCTGTGTGGTTAAGAGTGTCTGCCTACTTACTTTGTTGTTACGTAATGAACCATCATGCATATGAGTATTCAGTCTCACGATTTGGGTTCTAAAAAAGCTGTGGTGGTTTTTAAGAAGTTCGATCTAAGTTTTCTGATGTTTTAAATCAAGGAAGGTTGTGAAATAGAAAATCCTTTGCCAGATGATTAAAATACTGGCAGATCAACGTCCAATGTTGATCTTTTGTTTTTCCTGCATGCTCAACCTTGTGAACCAGAAAAGATTCCAGAGCAAAACTGTTAATTACAGTGGTTTATAGTTTATACTGTAACTTTCAAGTGAATATAGACTTCACAGTTTTGAGTTTTTTATGCAACAACAACAATGATTGCAAAAAAGCTTTGTCAATTTATGGAAAGGCAGGCCAATCTCTGATTTCTAACATTTTTCTAACCTGTAGGCTATACTACAGGCTATTTATTCAATGAAAAAAATCTGATTTTATGCATTAGAATGTTAGTTTTTACGAAAGTTGCTTTTTTAAAACTGTACTTTAGATTAAGTCACAGATCGCAATGTTAAGTGCAAGCAGGCAGGATTACTTACCATAAATTGTCAACGTCATTTTGAAATTAGATGTAGCCCCTGGCTTAGTGGTAACTAAACTGAACCTGATGCGATGAACATTTCATGAGACCATCGGGTATATGAGCGAGTGACTTGTTGTGTCTCCGGCAATTGCGGGGGTGGATTTTACAAGGTTTCCAAACGGTCTTCCACCGTAATAAGGCTAGGTGCAGTGTGAAGTGGACAATCCATCGTCATATAAATGAAATGCCCTTGAATATAACGTAAAAACCACAAACAAACAAAGCAATTAGATGTCCGTGTTATTGAAACAAACCTTGTTACTTTTCCAGAGTAATAAATAGCAGCAGTTTAGAATTGATAGGTCTGGTTCGTTGATTGTTTTATTGCTTTTGTGTGTCAAGGGACCATTTGTTCAGGAATTCAATTGTTTTAAAATTATTCAAATGCTTTAGAAGTGTTGATAAATACTGCTTCAACGTCATGTCTATCATAATAAACCAGTGTCAAAGTTTCTTTCCAATGACTTGTTATTTTTATATTTTATTCAATATACAAATCAGCATTACAAGTTTGGACAAGTATTTAAATCGAGGACCAGAGCTTGAATAGGCTGACTATTTTTGTTTGCCTCTCCTTATGCCTTTATTGGATGCTGTTTTTAGAGAAAATCAAAAAAAAAAATCATACTTTTATTTAACAGCATTTAAAGGATTTTATTATTAGTGGGATGGAGGGTGGTTTTCTTCACCCATTAGCCTTGCTTGTCATCATATTGCTGAAATAGCCATAAGTACAGCATTAAACTGCAATCAAACTGTTAATGTCATGTGTGTTACTAGCAGTTAAGAAGACCTTGTCGCATCAATGTGGTGATTTTCTTCTACAGGTTTTTTTATGTGTTTTGTTAATATTGCGCAAAAAGAAGACCTTTAATATTTTTATTTCCAATCTTTAAATTCATATTCCTATGAATCAAACACCATTCTTTATATAACAACTAATTTAAACAATTTTCAATTTTTATATCCTGCTCAACTTTTTTACCTGTTAAATCTACCTGATATCCAACTTATATGATGTAATTATGATTAAACTGTTGTGGCCTTCATTGTTTTTAATAAATTAGAATAATGTGTACAAAATGAACAGTGTGACCTGTAGTACAGTAGTACTAAACGTTTTATTGCATTTTAAATCTAAATAAAGTTGTAAAATATCCTCTATTACCTTCACTTAGCATCTTGATTAAATGTTCTGTTTTCTGAGCCGAATGTTATAATTATCAAATTCCGTATTTATAAAATGTAATGTGTTAAAGAATGTCTTTGTCCACATGTCTTTTTGGAGCACCTTAAAAATTCTGTGTTTTTTTTTTTTTTTTTTTGTTCTCTCTGATTAAATCTCTGATCTAATTTTGAAATGTTAATAAAAACATCATCTTACCATAATTAGTGTTGTACAGAACTTTGTTAGCTCTCTGGCTGAGGGAACTTGGGGACAACATGAAGGTGATTGTTTAGCATGGATTTGTAAAAATCTCTCAATCCATATTCCACAGCTGTTCCATTTCTATTTTCATGCAGAATATTTAACTTTTTTCTGGTTTCATTTTCTGCAAATAACTGTTTTGTCTTTATTTTCATAAGTGGATGTTCTAACCTGACTTTCCCAGGATTCCTTAGCTGAGTTATAGTTTTCAAACTTCTTGGTCCTGTAGACATAATGTTTCAATTCATTCAAAACAGGATTTTTCTGCCCTGTTTGAGTAAGGCAGTTAGAGTGAAAACTATGATATTTGTAATATTTGAATGGACATTTATACTCCATATTTTACACGCGGACAAAAGACTAACAGATTTAACTTCCTGTTGCTCCAGTGGTCTCTGAGCTAAGAGGCAACATTAAGTTGATCTGTTATCTTTATTTGGCATATTTTAATTGTCCTGTTGCCAGTGAAGCCTTGGTAGTTTTCTTCACCTATTGGGCTAATATAAGATATAAAAATAATTTATCGGTTCCTTGTGCTTTATTTATGTATCAGGATAGAGGTTATGTACCAGATAAAGTAAAGAAGGCTGAGAAGAGAATTGAAGCTTTTCCTTATGACTTGGAGGCATGGAGTATTTTGATCAGAGAAGCACAGGTAACCAACTTATGATATTCTTGGGCTTGCAGCAGTGGCTTAGTGGTATCGTGTGCTTACTAATCCTGCTTCGATGTATCGTTCACTGGTTCAAGACCGCTTGTCGACCAACAGGTATATGATCGAGTCAAACATTTTGGTTCCAGCAATCGCAGGGGTGGATTTCACAAGGTTTCCTCCCAGTTTCCACCGTAATAAGGCAAGGTACAGTGTCAAGTGGACAATCAATAGTCATATAAGTGAAATACCCTTGAGTACAACGTTAAACCCCCAATCCAAAAAACAGGATCATATTTTCGGAGTATGCTTGCCCAATAGTATATGCAGTTTAATTGGACATGAAGCAAAAAGTTCCCCAAAAATACATTTCTGTTTTATATTTTTTGTCTTTATTGCTCTGTATCCTGTGATTGTTTTAATTATTGTCAGTGTTTGCCACCATTGTCCTACTTAGTGGTTTCCTTCATCTTTTGGTTTTGCAGTGCATATCATCCTGCCTGTTAAGTGTGATATTAAACCCTTACAAACAAACCAAAATAAGGCTTTAAAGACTACTACAATATAGTTGCTAATGCCGGATAAAACTGCTAAAAGCAGTTGAGAGATAAACCTTCAGAATGGCATGATTTTTATAGAAGATTAAATGGGATAGCACCTCGAGCACTCTGTTAGATGCAAATAAACAAAAAGCTGTCTTCAAAGCCTCAATGATTTATTCACTTTTGGTTTGTAGACCAAGAAGATTGAGGATGCCCGCCCTAGTTATGAACGACTCATCTTACAGTTTCCCAATGCAGGACGATACTGGAAGATTTACATAGAACAAGAGGTTATTCATTATTGTTTTTACGCATTATAACATTTTCAAGAAGGCTCAAAAGTTATTTTTAATGTCATTATTTCATTCTAAATTGTTAAAAAAAAAATTAAATTAATTTTGATTTGTATATTTGTTTATTTATTTAAGTAGACATCGTTGGCTACTTGCTTTAATTAAAACCTTGCCTTCTTGATTTTGTTATACAGTTTCTAGTTTGTTGATTTGACAAATTGTCAATATATAATATATGTTATCAAGCAGTTATGTTATATTTAGTTTATGTATTGTAAAGGTATTCATTAATATGAGACAAACAGGAGATAACCTTGGATTTGTCACCATCTTTACGATATAAAACTTTTTTCCAATACCAAGATTGATGTGCTTGTTGTTCTCGACTTTGTGTTGATTTCTTCATCAACTACTTCGGGTTTTTACTTGTGTGTTTAGTCATAAGAGTGTGTGTCTGATTGTTTGAATGTCTGATGTTTAATGCAAGAAGAACTTTAACGGTATTAGCACAAATACATGAATAAACAAACTCATCTGAATATCTGCCCCGATATAATGTAGATTCTTTGGAAGTTTATTTATGCTGACAGCCACTGAGCATTAATTTACGAAAAGAACATCATTAGTTATTGATGTTTTTCAAAGGGTGTACAGATTTTTTTTCACGTTCTGCAAACTCGTATCAGGGTCATACAAGTACGTACACCTTGAGTTACCTTGAGATTTGTCTTTAACGAATTAATTATTCGCCAAGCCTCAGTATGTGCGATTTTATTCACTGAGAAACCATACGAAAATAGGTTCTGCTGTGAAATGGTCTATGTTTGTCGTCCCAGTTACTTCTCCTGACACCACGCTGCAAAGACGACACAGCTTTCAGGCTCATTGCAAAGGGCCAATGACACTGCAAAAAAGGGCCACCAAAAAGATGTTTCTGGTATTTTAGCATCATAGAAATCAAGCCATTGTAAAACTGATACATATTGAACTAACTCTATGTCAAGCAAAAGTCGTTTTCAAAAAACCCTCTGGCGAATAAAAAAACAGCCTCCCTGGTTTAGTGGTTAGAAAGTACACTTACTTATCCTACTTTGATGTACCGTTCACAGGATCAAGTTCCCCTGTGGACTGGCATCAGGTATATGAGTGAGTCACAATGTTGCTCCGGAAATCGCAAAGGTTTTTTTTTTTTAGGAAATTTCACCTCGGCATACCACTGTTATTACAGAAGGAACAGTGTCAATTGGACTATCCATCATCATTTAAGTTAACTCCCCCTTTTACAATTACATCCAACCAATCATTTAAATAAACTTTCCATAGAAATTAGACATGGAAAAGTGTGAAGTAGACAATCCGTCATGTAAGTGAAATACCCTTGAGTTACAATGTTAAGCCCCAATCAAACAAACAATAAATATTTTTCTTTTTAAGCACCTTATATTCTTTTTGCCCTGCTAAGAAAGAGGTCCTCAATTAAAAGAGTGGAAAAGGAAACTGAGGAAGAAAAAAAGAGAAAAGACACACTTTGAAAAGTTTCAAAGCATGTCCCCTCCTTTAATGGATTTAACTCTGTAAATTCCTTTCTAGTTCCTCAGGGTTATGAAGCATTTTATATCAGACCATACGTCAAGTAAAAAACCTTTGTCAAGCTTGTCAGTAAATACAATCTTGTGTCTCACATCTCACCGTGCGGTACCTTTTGGACAGGAACAGAGTATCATCTTCATTTGCTTTTGAAGAATATGGTTTCATTGGATCCGAGTCATTATTTTTTTCTTACACAATATTACCCTTCAGTTCTTTTCTTGAAAGACATGAAACCTTGCATGTTTCGTCTAAAAAAAGCTACTTCTGCTATGGCTTCAGACCTTCAGTCCTCCAAATTGAGAAAGTAATAGATCAATAACTGGATCGGCCGAATTTCCTCTTTCTGCAGATTCTTGGAAGCAATCTTTCATTTGTCACATGTTTTTTTTTTTCTTCAGTTTTTGGCACATACTTCCAAAATATTAGACTAACAGGTATATGAGTGAGTCACCTGATGTAGCTCTGACAATTGCGGGGGTGGCTTTTACAAGGTTTCGTCCCGGCAGTAATTGGAGTAGTGTGAAGTGGACCATCCGTCATCGTCATAAATGAAATACCCTTGAGTATGACGTTAAACCCAATCAAACAAATAATCTAAACTATTAGGAATGGGTGGTTGTCCTGGATCTCCTGGAGCTAAGGCACTACAAGGGAACGATATAATTGTATTGCGTCTTGTTTTGTATATGTTGAGTTCGGGTGAAATTTGACATTTTATTCCGGATAAGTACTACATACACATTTTTTAAAAGTGGAGGATCTGGATCATGATGGATTCATGTGTTAAACATCAGGCCCTCTTTGGTGTATCTTACAGGTTAGAGCTCTTGTGTTGAATTCTGTGGTGTAGTAGAGTGAGTATGGACTATCCAACATCCTGTGAATGAAATACCCCAGACATGGTGTTAAACAGCGGCCAGTATGGGAATGAAACTAAAGGACGACACAAATTTGATTATTTTGTGATATCTTTTTTATTGTGTTGGGGGGTTGCCCTGTCTTTATTTGATGTTGAAGGGGATTTCATTCGCCAGCAAAACTTGCATGCCACTGCCCTAGCATAAAAAGAAATACATAAAAATAAAGAACGACAAAATAACAAAATTGCGCAAACTATTTAACACAAACAAATCTACATGTAAGTCATGATGTGGACCTGGTAGACATGCCATATATGGTAATTGGTGATCCCTCATTAAATTCCCTTTAAAATCATTTAGCTTACTTAAAAATATGGTTGCTAGGCTACAGAAGGTTTTTTGGCTTTGCAACAGGAACTTTGAAAATGTTTTTTTCCGAAAATATATACCTGATTTCAAAAATTTACAGAACTCACCAAATATGATATATATTGGCTTTCTTATTAGTTTCACAATATTATTTTAGAAAATTTAAGAACAGATGAGGTGTTTGATGGTGCTGTCATTGCCCTCTTTGTTTACCAATATATTTGGTTCGCAATTCGCTATACTGTTCAGGGATTCAGAATGTCTAAGCTGTGTAAGTTTGCAAATGTGTGTATTCGTGTGGAAATGCATGTTGAGTGGATAATGTGTTTCTTCAAGCAGTGTTTAAAAAAAATATATATATAATATAAAAAAATATGTATATATAATTTAAAAGAAAACAAAACAAATAAGAAATTTTTTTTATGTTTTTTATTTAACCTCTGTTCAGGTTTCCATAATTACATTATTATCATGGAGTTATTTCTGCATGTTGATAATGTATTAGTCCTGCTCTTAGCTTCTTAATCTGCCATTATGATGACTTTACCCAATTGTACATTATATTTGAAACATCTGCCAAAATAAGAATCCCGTCGAAACATTCTCATTAGTGAGTGAAATTACATTTCTGTCTCGGTTAACGAATCATTTTTGTTTTGGCAAAAATGGCACACATGTAAGTTGCTTTATACCCACAGAATGCCATGTTGTCCAAGTTTATCAAATAACCAGTGTATTTTCTCAGTTATTAATATAATTTTGACTTTGGACTTTTTTTGTGAGATATTAAGAGTATTAAGTATTTAAGAAATGTGGACCTTTATTTCCAAAATGAAATTACTTTTTGTCAAGGAATCTTGGGACATTTTGGTTTTCGTTTCAATATTTTAATGTCATTGGAAAATTTATTGTTAAGTTTCTTTTTCAGCTTTCTACATGTATTTATGTAGTAAAAAAATCTTGTCTGATATTTTCTTTAACAGATATATTTGCAATCGCAATAACTTGTATCAATATGATTATATGAATTTGATATTTATTTTTCAGCAAAATAAACATGGCCCATTGTCATGTTTTAATTTCTTGTTTGTTTTTCTGTATTCTGTGTTTGTGTGACTTCTAATCCGAACAGGAGTTCATTTTAGCAAGCAAGTTAGTCAGCATTTAATATTTGAATTTAAAAAAAAGTAATAACTCAGTTTTTATGTCAAATCAGAATCGCTTTTGTTATTATTTATATGCAAGCATCAAAACTGAGTATTTTGGTGTAAAATTTCTTGTAAACTAAAATATGCTGACTAAATAGTTTGTTATATTTGAAACCCAACGTTTTATATACATAAATTCTTTTAAGCATTTACCGGAAAAGCTGCAGTTTAGGATCATAATCCCACCCTTATAATATTTCACCCTAAGACCAAGAGCTTCCTTGGATAGTTTAATTGACATGTCTTTATTTTCGCCGTTTATAGCCCGCCTGGCAGAGTGTTGGGAGTGGCTTCATGTTGACCTGGTGCTCTTAGAGCTAAAGGAGAACTGGACCCTGATCTGTTTGTGGTGTCTGTATTGGAGGACTTTCCATCCTGCTCTCGTCCTGTATTTGTCCCTTCTTAGTTGCCAGTGGTTTCGTGAGTGGTTTCCTTCACCCATTGGGCTGGCACGTCGTGATATAAGCGAAATACCCTTGAGAAACCCCAATCAAATAAACAACTACAGTACGCTTGTTCCAAGCAAGGTGAGCTTATGTTGTACTCTTGGCATCAACGTTAGCAATGTAATTCCTCTGACATTCTACACACAGTTTGCCTGACTTGGGAAAGGAAGAGATTATTAAAGTTATGTGGAATTCTTTTCATATTATGCAAATTAAGTGATACTGTTTAGAGGAAATTGGGTAAAATTTGCATTAAACACTGTATTTCCAAAATTGTATAGCCGTACTCTCCTCACATAGGACCAAACATCTCACAACGTGAAAATAAAAGGATATTATCAGTTCAGCTCATTACAAGTATATTAATTTTTTAAACGAGCTTTTTCAAGTAAATCTGCATCAAACATCATAACTCTACAATGAAAGGCCAGATTATTTTGATATTTGGGTAAATATCACACAACACGAGTTGGATATTATTAGCTCAGTTCACTATATGCATTTTTAGCCCACAGTCATTCTGACTGTGGGCTATTCTCATCACTCTCCGTGGTCCGTCCGTTCGTCCGTCCGTCCCATAACAATTCTTGTTATCACTATATCTCAGCAACTGCTGCTCCAATCATATTAATATTTTATT
>JAVFBW010111272.1:0-16267 GCA_034783835.1 Mopalia ciliata | reverse complement strand
CGAGAGCAGTGTTGTATGCTCTACCCTTGTAAAATTAATTAATCGGCGAGAGCAGTGTTGTATGCTCTACCCTTGTAAAATTAATCAATCGGCGAGAGCAGTGTTGTATGCTGCAACCTTGTAAAATCAACCAATCATCGAAAGCAATGTTATATGCTGTAACCTTGTAAAATCAACCAACCATCGAGACTAGTGTTGTATTCTGCAACCTTGTAAAATCAACCAATCAGCGAAAGAAGTGTTGTATGCTGCAACCTTGTAAAACCAATCAGTCAATCAGCGAGAGCAGTGTTAAACTGAGCAATGCCACTTTCTCTACTATTGGCTCGTGTTCATGTACCCCAGCCAATGCTATTGCTATAATTATGTATAGGCTATACACCTGACTCAACTAGCCAGACCCGGGTTCGAATCCCTGAGGAGACAAGCACATTTTTCTTTCTCTGCAATAAAAATAATTATACCTGACCCAACTAGTGAGAGACCCGAGATCAATTCATGAGGGAGACCAGCAAGATGTTCTTTCCCTACATTAAAATATACACACATGTGTTTATCTATACAGTTTCAAACATCAGATGAAGTGTCGACCAAAGGTCTTGTAACATTTGTCCGTGTCCGTCTGAGTTTCGTCAACTATTAAATTCACTACACTGGCACTAAATTAAATGATGGTGGCGATGATAATCATACAACAAACAGCGTCTCTGTCCTAACAGTATTCAATCAACTAACCCACAGCCCGGTCGTGTGCAACATATGTTTTTTACTGGTTTGATTGGGGTTTAACGCGGCATATAAGGTTATTTCACTCCCAGATTTGCCAGTCCGATGGGTGAAGGAAACCACTCTTGACGCCACTGGCGACAAATACAGGGCTTGTACAGACATCAAGAACAGATCGGTTTTCATGTTGACCCTCAGTTCACCGCCTCACTCACTGGCTTCAGAATCTTTTATTTTCTCTCAAACCACATTTTGTCGTATATGGGGACATATTTCAGCAGCATAACACAAGAAACAATTTGATTACAGATATACAATTGTATATGATAACACAGTATACAATGAATATAACAAAATAAGTTTGCGCCAATATGAAATTTTGTTTAAAATATATATTAAAATATATTTACATAATTCAGTAAAGAAAAAACAAAAAATCAAAAGACGCAAACCTTAGACCACTCGTCCTCGTGTTGTTCCTTGGATGTGATTGCATTAGGGCAGCAGGAATCTGCCTCCTGTTATTGACGTTACTACTTTGAGATCCTTTTATATAATACTGCTTTTTCTTTTTTTATTGTAATAAACGTTTTTCTGGTCAGTAGGATTAGCCAGAATAATTAATACATGTGAATCAAGGTTCTTCGAGGAATCAACAAACAACAACATTTGTCATAAAGTAACACAATCACAAACACCTTTACAAGGTTTGTTTTGACATAGAGCTAAGTCTATACATATTTAGTGTCTTTAGTATTGGTTTATTTAAAGCCTAGGGGGCCAACACGAATGAAAATCAGTTGAAAAAATAAAGAAATCTGTGTTAAATTTGTCATCTTCTTGGTTAGCGTATGTCTTTGGATAGAGTAAAATGTGCCACATCTCTTTAAATAATGCATGTCCGCGTCATGGACATCACAACTGATTGGCGGTCTTGACGCGTTGTTCTTCACAGTTATATCCTGTGGGATTATTTTTTATCCAACCCAGTTTTTAGCTGTTAAAATATTTGTCCCACTTTGCCGTAAAACACCTAACCATACTTGATCTGTATGGAACTTTTAATAGCATGTTTACATAGGAAATCTCGCTCAGCGTCGAGATCTGCCTCTAATGTAATCCCTCTATTCAGAAAAGATGACTCAAGATCATGGTCATGTAAAACGATCGATGCTAGTAAACAGGACTAAAACACATATGACCTGAATTCCATACTCTCTTCAATTTATTGGAGTTTGATACAGCCTAATTGCACCGAACCTTTCATGGGATGAATGTAAATTTTTCACATAACCAATTATACATGTATATATATTTATGCAAGTCTTTGTATTGGAAATGATCATAGTAACAGAGGTATGTTGGAACCTGCAGTTGAATTGAACATGTCAATTTGGTCAGGTTATCGTAAGTGATAGTTTACAGTTTACAACGTCTTGATTCCAAATAAGTATATGCTACTGCCAGCCAGCCAAATAAGTTTAACTAAGTTATTCCATCCTATCGCTATTTCAGATCATCATTAATATCATCATACAAGGCATGGTCTAGTTAACGAATAACTTAGTTAATGCTGCTAGAATGCAAATAAACAGCTCTTTGTGAAGTAAAGAGGTTGCTGTAAGTGAGCTCCCTGATCAGCGTGAAACCGATTGATTTCTGATGTAACGGTATTTGTATTGCGCCTTGTGTTTGTCCGTTTTAATGAACGTGGTTTCTTGACATCAAACAATAATTCACTCAACTGTGCATATAACTTATTTCACTAATAACGACGCAGAAACGCCTTGACAGTACAATAGTCGATTGGAAAGGTCTGCAGTCCAGTCCATCTGCTTAAATGTAACGTTCACCAGATCGAGTCAGCTGTTGTGGCTCTTGCAATCGCGGGGGTGGCTTTTACGAGATTTCCTCCCGGTTTTCCACTGTAATGCAGTGTGAAGTGGACTATCCGTCGTCAGATATAAAGTGAAATACACTTGCGTACGACGTTAAAGGGGAATACCACCCAAAACCATATTCTATAAATAAGTACATCTTTTTGTATGTAATACAATACATTAATTTCCAGTTTCATAATCTGATCGTATCTCTGGTTATCATTGATTAAAGAGGATCACAAGAACCAGTTGAATCATTAATTCATGTGTACAGCAGACTTCACTGATCTATCATTGGATAGTTCAAAATTGGCTGACCAACCAGAGTGCAGGAAAACTTAGAAGCACAGGATTTGATGACTCAATTGGCGCTTGTGATCCTCTTTAATGAATGATAACCAGAGTTACGATCAGATTATGAAAACGGAAATTAATGTATTGTGTTAGCACAATAAGTTTTACTTATTTCTAGAATATAGTTTTTGGGTGGTCTTCCCCTTTAAGAGTATAAGTATGTCACACAATGTGCTTTCCGCCATCGCTAGGGTGTTTTTGCGGGGTTCCTTTCAGGGTTTCTACCATATAAAGCCAGGAACAGGGTGAAATGGACGATCCATCGTCATATATATTAAATACCCCTCATTACGACTTTAACCCTTATCAAACAAACTTCTAAACAACAATTATGGATTTTCGGTATTTTGGTATAACAGTTTCTTAATCTGAACAGATTCCAGTTCAGAATTTTGCAGGTTTAAACCGACAGGTAGAAGGCCGGGTGGCCGAGTGGTCAGGTAACCTGTATTTACTGCTGGCGATTTGGTGCGTAACTCTGAAGGTCGGGGGTTCGATTCCCAGACGGGTGTCAACCTGCAAAATTTTCCGAACAGGAATCTGTTCAAACTTAGGAAGTGATATCCCAATATAACGAAAATACTGTTAATCTTCACTTTCTAAACGCCACAAAAATTATTCAACCATTACCTATATCAAATTTACAAGTGTCGGTTTTTCCATATTCTAACACACGCGTTTCTGATTATTCTTGACAACGTTGCCTTCAGTGAACTACAAACAATGTATTTTGGTTCAGTTGTAACAATATTATCGATAACAAAATAACAAAGGGTAGCTTTATTCTTCCCAAATGTTTTTTTTTCTTTCTGGTTTTAAGTGAATCCGTGTATGCTTTTATGACTGACCTTCCAGGATGACTATGACTAAGCTTCCAGGAAATGAATTTCCTGCTCAGAAACTGAATCACGGTGACATTCTATAAGTGCTCATTTTCTGTACAAAGAAAATAATAAGAAAGCAGATTTGTTAAATCCTAAGTGCTATTTTGTTGATGCAGTTCTGCTCCGATTAATCTTTACTTTTCTTGGTGAGTTGTTTTGGAAAATATGCTACTCGTGTATAGTATTTCGCGCAGCCATAGAACGAAATAATTCGGATTCGATACAACATTTGTGTTTTGAAAAATGTGGAGTTGTTACCTATACATCATATAAACTGTTAGCAAATTTATTCTATTCGCTAGTGATTTTAACAAGAGCACGGCAAATCGCTAACAGCTTAAAGCTTTGGTTTGTGCTGGAAACGTATTAATGAAAGTCTAAGCATAACATAATTGGAATGATCTTGAGATAAGCAGGCTTCCGCTGATTCTTCATCGGCTCCAGTCTTTTCTCTTTTGTGCTCTGTAGTCTGTGTCCTGGCCATTCCTTCCCTGGAATACCCAACCAATGACAAAGCTGTGTTAACTTGTTTAAATAAAATACAGTTTGTTAGACAACAACTGTTCAAAGAGATTACCGTGTGTTTTAGGCTAAAGAAGATATGTGCCAAATCAGTAGAAACCATTGTTAGCATCGAGTTAAGTGCGCATTGCAATTACCCACCTGTAATATTTCTGAAAGGTGAATAGTGTTATTGGCTTCTAATCTGGCTTGATACCGATATAAGGCGGTAGGAGATTTAAAGTACTCTGTTTTACCATCACACATCACAGATCCATTACGGTATAGTATCATTCTGAGCGAGTTGCCTCAATTCGCAGAAATATAGGGGATAACACGAAGTATCAGTCGCCTACTAAATATCTGGACAATAAGCGAAAGTACGAAGCGAAGCAGATCTGTAAAATGCTGTTTGTTTATTTCTTATGGTTTTTGTTTATTGACATCCGAGAGGTAGGGCATTGGGACTGAAGGAATGTGGTCTGTCCCTTAAGCGCGAGGGACAGTCAACTGTAACATATCGCCCTGGCTCTAGAGCTATTTGACTGTGATATATGAGAATTCCACGATTAAACTATAAAGCTTTATTTAAAAAAAAAAGTGTTTTAGTTTTCGGTAAATTTCCATTATAATTGTCTTAAACCGTAAATAAGGCATCGTTTTAATATAGGACTATTACAATCTATGCATCCACAGCAATATAATTCATTTTTACTAAATCTGTCAGTTCCTGAATTGGCGCTGTGATGATCACTCTGTGATAAATTATTCTTTTTATTTCATAGAACTTTGGCTGGATTGAGGCTACCGTAAGAAGAGTAATCTACTATACTGTCCGAAAAATAGAGTTATCTGCAAATATCAGTGACCAACCAAACAGTAGGGATCCATTTGATGAAAAAAAACACAATATGTACGATTCCATGGCTGGGCATATATGACCAAAAACGCATATGTTTACATAACAAGAATATATATACATGTATAACCCACTAAGTGGTTCATACAAATTAAAATCGAGTAAAAACAACACGCCTAAGACAAAATCCAATGTCATTCTCTTTCATTTTCCACCGGTCTGTAACAGTGGCACAGCTTGTGAATTCAATCAGGGAAGAGTATAATGTTTTCTGACCAAATAAAACCGTTCTATATAAAAAAAAGTAAGATTATATGTGTATATTTAGTTTAAGTGTTTTATTCAAATAAATAGTTCCGAGAAATAACATTCCCAATAAAGAGCAAATATTTCTGTTTAATCATTCTGTAGAGTTGTTGTTCTTACTTAATGGGATCGTCAAAGGAAGCATGGAGACTGTTTGTTGTTTTAATTGTATATAATGACGTCTTCACAATGGCACCACTACTTCTATGATATGTATACATTAGATATATTCTGATATTTATAAATTGATTTATCAGTTAACAACAACTTTCTGAAGTATAATGTGGCATTTGTATTATAGAATAAACAATAGGGCACAAAATGTAAGACTGGTTCTTAATAACCTAGCCAAGGGAAGGGAGATAAGTCGGTACTGACAATATTGTTTTTCATTATTTTTTTGTTTGTTGCAGAAGCCAGTTTCTTTCAACAAAAATACTCTGTGATGCACATTAAAAACCCAAAGCACAACATTGATAGAGTTCGAGACTGGGTATTAAATCAAACGCTGAAAGGAACATTACAGTAAACACCCTTGCATGGAAGGCATTTAGAAATTACGCACTAAACATAACACAAGGTTATTTGGATGACCACATCTGGTTAATTGTATTTGTACCTTTCGAATGTCTATCCGGGCATTGTTCACAAGCAGGTCATATATACTTGAGAACGATGAATAAATAAACATGGGAACAATGCACCAATAATTAACCAGACGTTGTAATCCATAAAGCCTTGTGTCATGCTAAATGAACAAATCGCGCAGTCACTGTTCGTATTCGATCAATGAACAATATTCATATATATCGAAAAAATATGAACTACCCATCAATCATCTATAAACGCATTTCCTCATTTACCGGATAGATTTTTGAAAGTCATTAGTTAACAAACATATCCAACCGGATACACTTTAGAATAAAAAATACCTTATTACATTTCTATCAATAACATTGGGTAAGTTTCCCTGTGAAATGTTTTTTTTTTATTGCGATAAATGTCAATTCTTTTTTCGTTCATTTTGTTTGGTAATCAACGTTAACCGTAATATTGATATCCAGTATTTAAATGACAACCCGCCATGAAACACTGTCATATCTCTTTTCTACAAAAATGCCAGTATTCAAGAAACTGGCGGATGGTTGAATGAAGCTTCGATTGTCCTCGGGCCTCTCTGTTAAGGAACAACATAAAATGGATTTGTGATGGCACATGTGTAATATGAGACTTTTTATTTCCGGTCAATCTATATTGTTTTTAAACATGAATTGAAACTCAATCAACCAACGATCTTTCACGAAAAAGCAATGTTGTTGAGGGTTTTTTTTTGGGGAAGCTGCAAAAAAAAAGTAAATTTGGCAGTTTTGCACAATGTCATTGAAGGCTATAGCTTATGGATTGTAAAGTATGATCAGCGGCTTTAAATAGTTAAACCCTTATTGAACTTCTATCAGAGGTAGGCACTGATCACTTGGTAAACATCTGTTACCAGACTCACCCGTCTGTAATCGCTCATTATTTACCCTTCCTTAATCAATTAATCCTTGAGGTTTGTAAAGTATGGTCAGTGATTTTAAATAGTTAAACCATAATAAACTTATATTACAGGTAGACTCACTTGTCATTGATCGCCCAATAATGACGAATCTAAAGCTGCATAATGACTACATTTTACCATTGCAAATGAACTATTTCCTGTTGGAATGTTTGTTTAATTGTAATGTTTGTTTTATGCCCATTTCAGTCTACCTTTTTTGTGGAAAACATTAGACCTGTATAACGACCAACAATTTAGTCACAACGACCTGTTTCATTTTTACACAGTTCATGCGGAATCAAGAAGGCCTATATCGTTGCTGCTTTTTGTGTGTGGGGACGTTTTTCCATGTCCTTAAAGGAATGATTGAATTAACGAACTATATAGTAATTTAGTGTCGTCTCTCCATTTGAGCAGAATTACTTCCACACGTCAGATTATTTATGTTGCATTTAGAAGTCGGGAGTACATATAACAGGGAAAGGCTTGGACACAATCTCTGGAATGAAATAGAAACATAGTGTCCGATAAATAAAGAAGTTGTCAGCCACACCGTCTTTCCATTCTTATACCACAGATCCAGTTACTGTTATCGGAGTTGTATTGACCACTTAGAAGACATCTGTCACCCTTCATTAGCACTTCCAATAACTTCATTTATAGCCCTGATATTTGATTATGGGTACTATATATCATTTATAGTGTGACAGGATGCAATCGAAGCCGGGATATATTTACTCGCTGTGTTTATCGTTGTTATATAGTGTGTTAGGAGACCGGTAGATCGAGGTTGGCTCAAAGTCGGAGGGTATAATTATAGTAGCTACATAGTTAACAGTAAAATTATATTTATATCAATATCACATATTTTAAATCAGAGTTTACCTGCACTATACATATATGTGTGACCCAGACTCCGAGACCCTTATCTATATCCCTGTAGTATTATTGGTGAAGAAAAGGCATTAATTGGATACGACTGCACTTTATTCATATAGTGGCGTAAACTCTGAAAGTTGTTTGACTTGTCAGTATTATTTCTTTGGTCTCAGTGTACTTAATACTAATTGAGCGAAGGTCGCTGTATCTCTGTATCCATTCACTCGACTGTCACTGTGAAAAAGATCTTTATTTAGCTTTGATTGTTTCCTGTTGACTGGATCGTATTCCGTCTAGTGTTAAACGGTGTCTATTTAAAGAGGTTATCGGACTCTGATGCTGCATGAGTGGGTGGTTTGCTTTAAGCGTACCACATTTATCAGTTACTGGGATAAATTAAAGTCGTCAGAGGTAAAGCTTTTCTTTAATATGTCAAGTTGTAATTCACTGTTATTTTCACCACTGCATCTATTAGCTTTGTTTGGTGTTTTTTGCTGAACGTTTATCCAGGTGGTTGGACAAGCAACGATACAATCAGAGTCCTGGTGATAAATTTTCTTGCGCTGCCTAACAAAAGAGACTCTTAGCTCTGTTCAGAACATCTAACGTCGCTTGATATATCGGCTCAAAGGATTTCTACTTGTTTTGTTTTGTCTGAAACGTTTGACCGTAAGCTGATACACTATAAACCACTCAATACACCATTCTTTCAACAATCGGACTTCCGGTAACGAGCTGTGTCGCCCGTGAAAAGCATGTTTACTTTTAATATATTGTTTGTTTGTTTTATTGGTGTTTAACGTCGTACTCAAGGGTATTTCACTTATATGACGACGAATTGTCCACTTCACACTGTACACAGTCTCGTAAAAACCACCTCCGCGTTTGCCGGAGCCACATCCTGTGACTCGCTCTGATGGTCGAAAGGCGGACTCGAACCCGTGAACGGTAAATCGAAGCATGTTCAGTCCAGGAAGCCACTCGCTACCACCAGCCACGGCCTTGGGCCCTACTTTTTGATAAGCTGAGGTACATTATTGTCTAACAGAGCAAGAGAATTTACATTTGATGGTATAGGGAGATCGATTATTGCACTGTCTCCTGGTGCAGAACGTCGTCCTCATATAAGTAAAATAATTTAAAACGTCGCGTTGTACACCATTATTGTACACCATTATTTTGGTCACTGTACATTGAGTTATGAACCAATTGCAACCCAAGATGTTGACAAGCGCCAAATGCCAACACCAAGGAAAAAATATATTGACTTTGGATTTGACCTGGAGGACTCTCGGATACAGAATGTAAAATATTGATCACTGTGTTTCCAAACCCTAACATGTAATCAGGAAAAAGCTTATTAATTGGGTTTTTGCCAATGCTATAAAAAAGATCACTTACAATTGAAGAAAAGGGAAGTAACTTAATTTTGGTTTTCAAATCGATCCAGTTCGATTCACGCGTTTATTGGCGACCTTCAAAAATCCATCCGTTCAAAGGAAATAGACTTCCTATAGACGGATCTGTTACATAGCTAATCTATCTGTTCTGTTTCTCTGCATGTTGGGCATCAATCATCGTGTGAGCGGTGCAGGGAGCTTCCTGTAACGCTGGGGCTGTCAGAGTAAAGGACGGCATGCATTCCGTGGAAAATAAGAGATGAACACTCAAAATTAAATTCAATTCTTCAGCCTTGAATATGGTATGATTGCAAAGAAAATTTTTATTCAGTTATTTGGATATAGAATTCCTTTTGTGTCGTGCCTTGTCAAAAAATAAATATTCCGTCATTTTACAAAGGCTGTCCGACATTAGTTGCTACATATTGCTACATTTGTGATTTTGTCTCCTAAAAGTGACATTTCCGACAATTTTTCTCCGCATGCGCTACATTGGTTGTTTTTACTTAATGGGGTCGTCTTAGAAAGCATAGAGACTGTTTGTTGTTTTCATTGTATATAATCACGTCTTCAATAATGCTATGATATGTATATACTTAGCTAGGTGGTACTTTGAAATCGTTGAATATATTTTGATATTTAGAAATTGATTTATCAGTTAACAGCAACTGTTCGAAGTATCATGTGGTATTTGTATTATAGAATAAACAAAAGCACAAGTTGTAAGACTGGTTTTTAATAATTTAGTCAAGGGAAGGGAGACAAGTCGATACTGACAATATTGTTTTTGATTATTATTAGTTTTGCAGAAGCCAGTTTCTTTCAACAATAATACGATGTGATGTTACATTAAAAACCCAAAGCACAACCTCGATAGAGTTCGAGACGTGATATTAAATCAAACGCTGAAAGGTAACATCACAATAAACAACCTTGCATGGAAGGCATTTAGATATTGATGCACTTAAAATAACACAAGGTAGTTTGGATTAACACATCTGGTTGATTGTATTTGTAGCTATCGAATGTCTATCCAGGCATCGTTCACAAACAGGTTGTATATACTTGAGAACAATGTCTAAATAGATATGTGAACGATCTAGCAATAATAAACCAGTCTTGTAACCCATCAAGCCTTGTGTGATGCAAAATGAACAAACTGCTGTGACTGTTCGTATTTGGTCAATGGACAATATTTACACATCAAGAAGAAATTCAACAACCCATCAATCATCTATAAACGCATTTCCTCATACCGGATAGATTTTTGAATGTCACTAGTTAACAAACAAATCCAACCGGATACACTTTAAAATAAAAAAATACATTATTACATTTCTATCAATAACATTGGGTAAGTTTCCCTATGAGATGTTTTTTTATTGCGTTGAATGTCAATTCTTTTTGCTTTTATTTTGTTATGTAATCAACGTTAACCGTAATATTGATATCCCATAGTTTAAGGACATCCCGCCATGAAACACTGTGATATCTTTTTTCTACAAAAGTGCCAGTATTTAAGAAACTGGCGGAGTGTTGAATGGAGCTTCCGATCGTGCTCGGGTCGCTCCGCTAACATGAAATCAAGTTGTGATGGCGCATATGCAATATGAGCCTTGTTATTTCCGGTCTTATTATTGTTTTTAAACATGCATTAAAACTCAATCAAACAAACGATCTTTCACAAAAAAGCAATGTTGTTAAGGGCTTTTTTTGGAAGATGTAAAAAAATTAAATTTGGCAGTTTTGCTCAATGTAATTAAAGGCTATGGCTTATGATTTGCCAAGTATGACCAGCTGCTTTAAATAGTTAAACCCTTATTGAACTTCTATCAGAGGTAGGCACTGATCACTTGGTAAACATCTGTTACCAGACTCACCCGTCTGTAATCGCTCATTATTTACCCTTCCTTAATCAATTAATCCTTGAGGTTTGTAAAGTATGGTCAGTGATTTTAAATAGTTAAACCATAATAAACTTATATTACAGGTAGACTCACTTGTCATTGATCGCCCAATAATGACGAATCTAAAGCTGCATAATGACTACATTTTACCATTGCAAATGAACTATTTCCTGTTGGAATGTTTGTTTAATTGTAATGTTTGTTTTATGCCCATTTCAGTCTACCTTTTTTGTGGAAAACATTAGACCTGTATAACGACCAACAATTTAGTCACAACGACCTGTTTCATTTTTACACAGTTCATGCGGAATCAAGAAGGCCTATATCGTTGCTGCTTTTTGTGTGTGGGGACGTTTTTCCATGTCCTTAAAGGAATGATTGAATTAACGAACTATATAGTAATTTAGTGTCGTCTCTCCATTTGAGCAGAATTACTTCCACACGTCAGATTATTTATGTTGCATTTAGAAGTCGGGAGTACATATAACAGGGAAAGGCTTGGACACAATCTCTGGAATGAAATAGAAACATAGTGTCCGATAAATAAAGAAGTTGTCAGCCACACCGTCTTTCCATTCTTATACCACAGATCCAGTTACTGTTATCGGAGTTGTATTGACCACTTAGAAGACATCTGTCACCCTTCATTAGCACTTCCAATAACTTCATTTATAGCCCTGATATTTGATTATGGGTACTATATATCATTTATAGTGTGACAGGATGCAATCGAAGCCGGGATATATTTACTCGCTGTGTTTATCGTTGTTATATAGTGTGTTAGGAGACCGGTAGATCGAGGTTGGCTCAAAGTCGGAGGGTATAATTATAGTAGCTACATAGTTAACAGTAAAATTATATTTATATCAATATCACATATTTTAAATCAGAGTTTACCTGCACTATACATATATGTGTGACCCAGACTCCGAGACCCTTATCTATATCCCTGTAGTATTATTGGTGAAGAAAAGGCATTAATTGGATACGACTGCACTTTATTCATATAGTGGCGTAAACTCTGAAAGTTGTTTGACTTGTCAGTATTATTTCTTTGATCTCCGCGTACTTAATACTAAATGAGTGAAGGTCGCTGTATCTCTGTATCCGTTCACTCGACTGTCACTGTAAAAAGGATCTGTATTTAGCTTTGATTGTTTCCTGTTGACTGGATCGTATTCGGTCTAGTGTTAAACTGTGTCTATTTAAAGAGGTTATCGGACTCCGATGCTGCATGAGTGAGTGGTTTCCTTTAAGCGTATCACATTTATCAGTTACTGGGATAAATTAAAGTCGTCAGTGGTAAAGCTTTTCTTTAATATGTCAAATTGTAATTCACTGTTATTTTCACCACTGCATCTATTAGTTTTGTTTGGTGTTTTTTTGCTGAACGTTTATCCAGGTGGTTGGACAAGCAACGATACAATCAGAGTCGTGGTGATAAATTTTCTTGCGCTGTTTAATTATTCCCAGGTGCCTTACAAAGGAGACTCTTAGCTCTGTTCAAAACATCTAACGTCGCTCGATATATCGGCTCAAAGGATTTCTTACTTTCTACTTGTTTTGTTTTGTCTGAAACGTTTGACCGTAAGCTGATACACTATAAACCACTCAATACACCATTCGTTCAACAATCGGACTTCCGGTAACGAGCTGTGTGGCCCGTGAATAGCATGTTTACTTTTAATATATTGTTTGTTTGTTTTATTGGGTGTTTAACGTCGTACTCAAGGGTATTTCACTTATATGACGACGGATTGTCCACTTCACACTGTACAAAGCCTCGTAAAAACCACCTCCGCGATTGCCGGAGCCACAGGCTCCTGTGACTCGCTCTGATGGTCGAAAGGCAGACTCGAACCCGTGAATGGTAAATCGAAGCATGTTCAGTTCAGGAAGCGCACTCGCTACCACCAGCCACGGCCTTGGGCCCTACTTTTTGATAAGCTGAGGTACATTATTGTCTAACAGATCAAGAGGATTTACATTTGATGGTATAGCGAGATCGATTATTGCGCTGTCTCCTGGTGCAGAACGTCGTCCTCATATAAGTAAAATAATTCCAAACGTCGCATTGTACACCATTATTGTACACCATTATTTTGGTCACTGTACATTGAGTTATGAACCATGCAATTGCAACCCAAGATGTTGACACGCGCCATATGCCAACACCAAAGAAAAAATAAATCGACTTTGGATTTGACCTGGAGGACTCTTGGATACAGAATGTAAAAAATTGATCACTGTGTTTCCAAATCCTAACATGTTATCAGGAAAAAGCTATTTAAATGGGTGTTTTCCAATGCTATAAAAAAGATCACTTACAATTAAAGAAAAGGGAAGTAACTTAATTTTGGTTTTCAAATCGATCCAGTTCGATTCACGCGTTTATTTGTGACCTTCACAAATCCATGCGTTCAAAGGAAATAGACTTCCTTCTATTTCTCTGCATGTTGGGCATCAATCATCGTGTGAGCGGTTCAGGGAGCTTCCTGTAACGCTGCGGCTCTCAGAGTAAAGGACGGCATGCATTCTTGGAAAATAAGAGATGAACACTCAAAATTAAATTCATTTCTTCAGCGTTGAATATGGTATGATTGCAAAGATAATTTTGATTCAGTTATTTAGATATAAAATTCCTTTTGTGTCGTGCATTGTCAAAAAATAAATATTCAGTCACTTTACAAAGGCTGTCCGACATTAGTTGCTACATATTGCTACATTTGTGATTTTGTCTCCTAAAAGTGACATTTGCGACAATTTTTCTCCGCATGCGCTACATTGGTCAAATTTGATGTTTGTAATATGGTGTGTTTTGCGACAATGATATTCAGTCGCACAAATATTTTGATAAGAGGCGTATTTAGCTTGACGGAATCACCAAAGAGTGTGACATTTAATATCCTTTAATTGAAGCGGACACATGTCGTTAAAAATGAAAGTTTCGGTTTCAACATGATAAAATCGGATACACTTATCAACCTTATTAGTAAAGGAAAAATAACATCAGCTGAATCAGAACTGCTTACAAGCCAATGGAGTTCAACCATGATTAATTTATTCCTGATAATTTAACATTTCCTTCTTAAAAACTATATTATAAATCAGAACCTGTCATGGAAACACTTTTGTGTGTTGTTTGAAATGTCTTTTGTTGGCTCAAATTTGTGATTCAGAAATATAGCCTCTGGTTGCCCCGAGCCGTTTGATGTTTATAGGGACAACACAAAATCGACCTGTTCGTGGTTTCTTTTCACTGTGTCTTGTGAATGTCCACTCGGCAGTCATACCTATGAAATAACTTTAATAATTCCTTGAAATCCTAGCCAAACAAAGAATCTCTGAATGCAACGGAAGAACCTGGCACTTGGACAAATGCCATTCAAAGCAAACCAGGTTATTATAGACCCAAATTGATTATTGCAACCACCGCCGCCCTAATGGTGGTTTTGGCATTGAATAAAAATAGATAGAAGTGTCAATTGGAAAAGAGAACAACATACGTTAATTCAGTTAAAGAGAACTGCGTATGTAGCAGTTATATATTTTCCTCGATTATTGTGAAAGGGAAATGTCAGTGTCAACGAAAGATACTTTTAAAAAGGGCTAAAATGAACACAGAAAAAAATATGGCCTCATTGATCTGCAGTGTTTACATTGCCTGTAGTCGATACATGTATAATATACACCTACACATTTCTGTGTATGAAAAATATAATAGTTTCACGAAGACGTTTTAACTGAGAACGGTGTCAGTTTATTACCCCACAAAATACTTAACAAGAAGACTAGGTCTATGGTAACCGAGCCACTATGGAAACCTACCCAAAGGTTAATATTGCTTTTTCCTTCAGTACATTTTTGTCTAATAAAAGAAAACATTTCAATATTAGAAATAAAACCCCATTCTGATCTATAGAAAATAATTGGTAAACTGCTAATAAATCATAATTTAAACTCATAATTTACGCATTATCCTTGACCAAATAGTTTACGATCCGAATGATAAAAACTACAATAATTTTTACATTGACAATGCTTTAGATCGGCTGTTATTTTAGAGACTTTGCCGTACAAACTCTTACCCACTTTTAGTGTCAGTACATAAATTTCTTTTTCTATACTATTTTCTGAATGAAAAAATGCTTTAAAATAATCTCCATACAGTAACAAAGGACCTCAGGGGTTAGCGTGTGTCACATAATGTGCTTTCGGCAATCGCGGGAGTGTTTTTACAAGGTTTTCTTTCGGGGTTTCCACCATATAAAATAACGAACAGTGTGAAATGGACGATCCATCGTCATATATATGAAATACCCCTAAGTTAGACTTTAACCCCTAGCAAACAAACTTCTAAACAACAATTATGGCTTTTCGGTATTTTGGTATAACACTTTCTTAGTCTGAACAGATTCCAGTTCAGAATTTTGCAGGTTTAAACCGGCAGGTAGAAGGCCGGATCAGGTAACCTGTATTTACTGCTGGCGATTTGGTGCGTAACTCTGAAGGTCGTGGGTTCGATTCCCGGACGGGTTTCAACCTGCATAATTTTCTGAACTGGACTCTATTCAAACTAAGGAAGTGTTATCCCAAAATAACGAAAATACTGTTAATCTTCACTTTCTAAAAGACACAAAAATTCTTCAACCATTACGGATGTCAAATTTATAAGTGTCGGTATTTCCACATTCGAACATATGTGTCTCTGATTATTCCTGACAACGTTGTCTCCAGTGAACTACAAACAATGTATTTTGTTTCAGTTGTAACAATATTATCCAGGACTTTAAAATAACAAAGGGTAGCATTACTCTTCCGACATGTTTTTTCTGGTTTTAAGTGAATCCGTATATGCTTTTATGACTAACCTTCCACAAAAATCTTCCAGGAAATGAATGTCCTGTCGCTACGCTGTGGCGAGAACATGTTGTCAAAACAGTTTTAACCAACCCTCTTTACCCAAACACAAATTTCCATAAGGCTGTAGCAGTAAACATCAAAAATAGAAACAAATCGACTGAAATGTAA
>JAVFBW010111261.1:0-16273 GCA_034783835.1 Mopalia ciliata | reverse complement strand
ATGTTAATGGTCATTACCTTCTCTCGGGATATCTGTAGGTTACCCATAACACAGCTCGAGATTAAAATTTATTAAAAATCTTGTCTCTGGGAGTTATCTAGAACATAAGATGGTTCTTCTTTTTTAATTAATCTTCATCCCTGTGCCAGTATGATTGCTTCTAGAATTATGTATATTGTAGTAGATTGCGTTATTGTTATGGAGACAATACACACACCAGCTTTACCTCACTGCATATAGTTTATGGAAATGGCGTAAAATGGGATGTAAAGCCGCTAGAACATGGACTGGTTGATATGTTGATGAACCTTAGGGACACACTGATAGATTCCACAATGGATTTATTTATTTAGGCGGTGTGTAACTCTATAGTAGAGGCGACAATAACCTCTACAGCTTAATTTTACTACATCGACATATAGTTTATTGAAATGGATGAAAGTCCAGTATAAATTGACAACATTAGAAACACATTCTTTATCACCCATCTGTAGACACTCAAAATAGTCCCCTAGTCAAGAAATATCTGAAACCGTATGCTGGGAAAAACGAGTTATTGCTACAAATTATTTGATGTTAAATAAATCGAAGTGCTGAAGTAAAAAATGTTATAATCTCTCATAAATATTAGTCAAAATCCGTCCGGCCACATATATGTTCTATATGTTGTGTACAGATTGAGCTGGTATTTCCTTCTCTCTTCTTTGTAGTTTAACAACTTGTCGTTAAAAGCCATGCACACTTTTATTCGTAAGATTTTACCTAGAACGTCGGAGTATTAATAAGTCGACACCCGGAGACGTTATATTTGAGTTTGTATGTATAGATTTTGTTTTTATAAATATAGAAATAAGAAATATTTGCATGTGGATCGAAATCAAGACTTTAGGCACAAAATGTGATTACCTCCAACGCGATTCTAACCACGAGAGTTCTGGACATCTAACAACAGTGCGTCAAAGTAATTACAATTATTACAAAATATACCGACCTTAGACAATATAGTTTGTAAAAATGCTACTTTCACAAATGAGCAATTTAATTTAAAGCTTTGACATCATAATTCCAGCACGATTAATTACTTTCTGCCACTAGCTTAATGGTATTGGCCCGAAATATGAGATATATGAAATATACGGTTCACACCATAAGAGCGTTTATATGCACATCGGTATTATTTATAGTGCAGTTGGTGTGAATTAAAATTGTCGATGTGGCAGCAGTGAAATGCGTCATGAAATTAGTGGCTCGGTGATAAATAAAGTCATGAAATTCCCAGGACTATCGAACATGCTGTGCGATTATTGTGCAATTCACAGCAATCTGTAGATTAAATATAGTTACAGTGATGTCGAGGGCAGTAATCTTACTGCTTTGACTGGCATATATATATAAAAAGGCAAAACACTATGTGGATGTCAACTTCTCATTTATTTTTAATGTCTATTCTGACATCCTTCTCAAGCATATGAATATATGATATGCTTAAGAACGATTTCAGAATAGCCATTGAAACGTTACGTCAAAAATAAATGAGAAGTTAACATCCATATAGTGTTTTTCCTTTTTAGTTCATCACCTTCCAAATGCCATTCAAAGATGGCTTATATATGCTAATGTAGAGGTTGTGTTGTGAAGTTTTGGAACGAAACAGAAGTTATGCTTAGAAATTTTCTATTCTCATTTAGTAACTATCTATATTTTATTAATCCGGACAAGGGTCAATGAGCACACATCGTTTGACCGGACCAAAACGTAAACGCCATAGCAAAACAGAGATGAAATGAGTATCTGTTACGTCGAGGCTTTAACTATATGTTATCGTAGGTCCGTATAAGTTAAGATTATCGCTGCGTGTACTTATACAATTGACGTCATAGTCAAGGGACCACCTGTTTATCAGATGATATGAATTGATTGTGTGAGGCGGTGAGATAAAGTGCAATTTGTCCGTTGTTTCACTCACATTAAAGGCCTTCGGATTGAATCGTCACTACTTAATGGTTTTTACACTGCTAAATTTTGGAATAAGTTGACGTTAATTGTCCACCGATTGTGTTTCTAGTCCACTTGTTTGGTGAAACAATACAACATCAGGGACAACAATATCTCCATTATACAAACATTTGAGACCAGAGATAGACATGTGCTCTTCCAATTCACTCAAACGCTAAAGACACAGACCTGTATATATCGACAATGATGTGTATGCTCTTTAATTTCAGGATCTGATGCCTGGAATGCAACTGTTGTTCGTTTACTAAATGAACTCAGAGAGAAGCGACATAGATCACCGTGAGATTGTTTTACTGAGGATGTAGGGGATAGTCAAAACATCTGAACTTTTAGCGACAGGCAAAATAATATTTCAATTTAAACACTAAGCTAAATAAATGAAATAAAGACAACCTCTTAAAGCTATATAAAGTGGGCATAATACCACATAATATGATTTAAAAGGTGTGTTTTTTGCTCAACCGACATTTGTGCACAATTGCATGTGATACGCGAAAGATAAAGACCATCGATTTTCAACCAAAAATGATTTTTTTTTTTCAATGTAAACTTTGAAGGGCAACATCCCATGACGTATGTGCAACCGAGAAGGCATCGCTGCCAAATAGTCAATTAAAACCCAGAGGTGCCGCTGTTGTTCGCAGCAAAGACAAGTCGCTCTTATATTCGTTCTGTGTAGCTGCTCTAGTTCACTGTGTGATTCTCTGAAGTGACTTTGCTGTTCGCAGCGATCTGACCGTCACATAAATGTTCTGTCCTGTGCCCCGTCTGATTATCAACATACGAATTCTCTGTTTGACTTCGCTTACGGTGATACTTTCCTGAACTTTCCTGAACATACAAAATTTTCCGTTTGACTTCACTTACGTCGGTTTACTTCAAAAACCATATGACGGTGATACCCGTAATGCTAAACCGAACAAATTTAAGAACGAATATATGTCGGTGCGGAAGAAGGGACAATATTGAAAGCAGACAAAACAGACCTATTCAAACTTGTAGAGTCCGCATTTTTGTGCCATATGTAGCCTTACAATGTTATACATGTACTCTAGATGTGTAACATTTAAGTGTCATATATATGGCTATGCTGCAGCTATCACGTGGACAATTAATAATCAGAATCGTTTGTATTAGCAATGCTATAAAGAGAAATAACCAAATTTAGTGAGCTAGACAAAATATGAAACTGAACAATGCCCTTAAATGGTAGATCCTGGTATCGTGACGACATTGGAAAGATAGTTTTTATACGCTTCAAAGTAACTCGTTGAAATAACATAATTTTAACATGTGTTCTGTCGACAACTGGTAATATGTCCAATAATATTGATAGCAGGCCTACACACACTGTGGTCTGTTGTTGTTACGCTTAAGGTACAGAAACCGCACTTTCGTTTTTAAATAACACCCAGCTGCTTCAAACATCAGAGAACACACACGACCAAGCGATAAACCTGTTTTGGCTGCGAACAATAACGTCACTTCCGACTTTAAAATTAATGGATATGCTTTATTGTCGGTTTCAAATGTGACACGGGTTATTGTCTTTCTGAATAAAAATATTAAGTTTTGTTTGAAAATCGTTGGTTTGTTCCATTTAATGTCAGTTTGACCCTTTTGAAGCTCCGGTCATCATGACTCCATTTTACCTCATGCATCTCAGCCAGCAGTGGGAGTTTGGTCATGCGGGAATTGTTCTGTGATCAGTAACAATGGGGGAGGAACTCAGCGCCTCGGGGGAGGAATATTTCACAAGGTAGGTTCGACTACACGCCATGTTATAGTTAAATGCATATCATGTCAGATGCAGTATGATCAAAACAAAGCTTTAATTAATAAGGGATTGACAAATTGATTTCTGCATCAATAGGTGTGTCATGGTAATAGTGCATCGCCTGCAGCCTGCTTCATCTGCATATATACGGGACAAAATTTCACCAAAAGTTGCCATAAGAATCGATTCTTAATACATCTATCCACGTACCAAACTGTCCAATTGAAAGGACTTATGACACACTTCCAAGTAATCGGGCTAATATCAATTCTAAATTCTCTCTATATGTGTAAATTATTCCCACTTTCGTCAATATGGGGATAAAATACCAGAGTAAGTCAACATTAAGGAGCAAAAATACACATAAAATAACAAATTAGAGAATAAATTGAAACCAACAAAAGGCTATCCTAAAAAACGCCGAGTTCTTAGAGGTAATTTTGTTATCTATATGTTCATTCAATGTACTGCATTTTTCAATATCCCTTTGACAAACCTGTGTGTGTAAAGAGCAGTTCTCAGTAATGAGGAGATAGTCATGTGTTTTTTTTTTACGCTTCTTTACGATTTTCCAGCAAAATACAGACAATGCAAATTAATCATTTACGTGAAATAACATAGTACGACGTTAAGGGCCAATCAAATTTCAACAAAATATCAATTATTAAAAGCGAACGCTTATCTTACCTTTGTTTGCTCAATATCACCTCTCCAATGTGATCTATTTCCTTTTGTGAAAGTCCTATACTCGTTAAAGTTTTCAATACTTCTGCATCGCTGGAATTAACAGTCTTATCTGCAATGCCTGGAACTTGTGTCAGTTGAATGGGTCCGCGATCCGTCGGCTTTATGGACCCCCGAACAGCAATATGAAGCGTAAGATCTTTCACATCAAAACTTCCAGATTCCGAAAACGTTGTGCCCGTTTTCGGACACGTTTCTATCAAAGGTATCAAGTCAAAAATATAGCTGCCTTTTGTAATTTTATTTCCTTTTAATCTTGATCCTGATTTTTTTGTCACAGAGAGAGTTACGGAGTCGTATCTCTGAGGGTCCACGGCAAAGTTAATCGGCTTCTTCTCTTCCGGGTTATAATGGCTTCCGGCGAATTCAATTAAACATTTTGATACATGGTGTTTCTCTCGTTTACCTGTCAGCTCGACTGACGTCGAAATACGTGTGCCTTTATCATCTATTCTGTAGCCTTCTATAAGTATTTCTTCGATATTAATTTCGCAGACTTTGGCAGACATGTCGTCTTTTTCGTCTTCAGGCAAAACAATCAATCTACCAATAGGCGATTCTCCACGTCTTGAAAAACTGCATACATTGTGTATCTGCTTGGAATCTGGTGACTTTTCGTCGTCGAGTTCTATATTTATTTTTATAGGGGAACAGTTTTTCGTCTGGGGACACTGGTCCATTAAATTTGCCGTGTGGTCCAAAACATGGCCGAACCACTTTTTACAGTCCTGTGTGTAGCTATCCGTATACAAAATATGACTGCGCCACAGAAGTTCCACGTCAGTCAATATTTCACAGACCTGACTACTAGATCGCATCTTTGTTGATGATAAAAACTTTTGATATCGTGCTAAGGCAATGTGCATAAAAGAATCGTTTTTATAATGCGGAAGTGAAACTTGGTAATAAAAGTCCCTCTCTTGGTTCACACAACGTTCAAGTCTCTTGGAAAGGTCTATGAGGTTTTCTGGTATCGTTCCTGTTTCTGATGCCGTCATTTCTAATTGAAAAGGTTCATTTGTATAATTGTCTAACCAGTACTTCGCGGCCTTTGCGGTGGCGTGTTTACGTTTACTGCTGCCGATCCAATAATGGTTAATCTTTGATCCTACTATTTGTTTAATATCTTCGTGATACTGCAAAGTGTCTAAAGCATGGCAGTACCACACCCACTGTATATCTATCGGCGGCAACAGAACATCGTCAATGTCGGATTTCGAAACTAACGGTAACCAACACAAGATATATCTGCGGATAGCTTCCGCTAACATAGGTCCTTCGTAAAGATCCCTACGGTTGTCTACAGCTTCCAGAAGTTCCAGCTGTTGTTCTGAGGCACGGACCAGATCTTCTGATGGGACGAAGTCTTCGTTCTCCGCATCCTTTTCCATGTTGCCTGCAAATAAAACCAATATACATGATTGATAGCATATAAAAACAGTATTTTCGGTATGTAGCGATAACACTTTCAAAGTTTGAAAATATTCTAGTTTGCAGGTTGAAACACGTCCGGGAATCAAACCCCCGACCAACAAAGTTAGGTACCGCCAACAGTAAATGCCGGTCACCTAGACCACTCAGCCGCCTGGGTTTCTACCCGGCTGGTTTAGATAGCCGGGTGGCTTAGTGATCTAGGTGGCCGGCATTTACTGATGGCGATTCGGTGCCTAACTCTGAACTAGAATCTGTTCAAACTTAGAAAGTGTTATCCCCAAACAACGAAAATAGTGTTAATCGTTACTTTCTAAAAGACACAAATAATATTCACCATATTAGTTCTGCCCATCTCATCAGGCGTGTGAGCCATACAACACCTTACCTTGTAAGCTCTCCTCAGCAGACATGTGGAGGCTGGATTCATCCAACCAACCCATACTAGCAATGATTAAATGACTGCTTCGATAATTTCTAAATCATACAGAAGGCTCTTTTTGGATAACTAAATTTGGCCAACTTCGTTGGTGATAATATTGCAATCCAAGACTATCGATGGAATGTTGAGTTCCTGTTGGCGTTTTGACTCTCACGTTACCAGTGCAACTTAACCTATCAGCACTTGTCCAAATAAGCGAGAACACAACCTCGAATCAATTCATCAATACATCACATTGTCTATCGTGGCACTTATTGTAATTGACTGAACGGCCTGAAGCGGTCAAGGTCGCACGTAAACTGATGCTCACGTGCAATCCTTTGGTCAATAGGATATGGTGCTGATTAAACGGCCTATCCGTCTAACTTACACTCATGTAAGTGTGCTGAGCCTCTTAATTTACAAAATTATTATCCAAATACAGATGACAATAGCCCGTGGGATCATATGGTGAACAGCCATTCAGCGACGTTATTGTCACATAGATTACATGCTGATTCGTTTTCTACCGAAACAAATATCGCTTTTGTTTATTTTAGTTTTAAATCAGGCTCAGTCATATACGCTTGATTTGTTTATATTTAAAAACAAGCGACATACGTTTTGTATACAACACCCTGAACGTAGTCGATAATGATTGCTTCCTGGGAGCGTTTTTCCAAGGCAAGGCGGAAGGGTAGATCATCGTATCTATTTACATGACCCAATCAGGCTGGGTCGTTCATTAGCAAAGTAATCGACGGTCTTAAACACATAAGAACAAGTAGTCTATATGTAGATATACTCAGACAAACCTAGCGCCATAAAATAGTCCTGACGTCATCGCAGACACAATTGACAGTTGTTTGATTTGTAAACGGCTATCACATTGGCATTTTGTTTCTTAGATAGTCCAATTAAATCTGTACAACTGTTTTTAAAAAACGTCAATTGTGGCAAGGGTGAGAAAGCGTAAATCTTGTCTTATGCATTTTATCCCTTTCCTTGGGTAGACTCTGGGAGCTTTATTTTTTAATGTGTAAACCCCGACTTTATATCAAATATCTTGTTTTTGGTTGATATTTAAATAAGCATAACAGGATTGAACTTATCGATGTTACTTTGAAAGCCAAGACGAACCCTAGCAACCTGCCTAATGTTCAGCTAGAAACTGCCTTGTTCTTTTCCACGTTAGCTCCAAAGGCGGAGTATTTCTTTTGTTCTGAAAGGTTTAGGCAGTCTCATATAAAACTGACGTCAGGCCAAGCTGAACTTTATACAAAACTAGAGTGAGAACAATTAGTCTTCAACTTGTGCCACTTTAACGGTTTTGAAAAGAGTTATTAATTTTAGCAATTGGCCATAAATTGTGTGTTTCCGAATTTTTACGTCTCGGTTTAAGAAAAGTATTTCATGTTTGTCTGGCTTGATAGAAAAAAAAAAAAAAAAAAACCCCCGTCGTATAAGTGAATTAACCTTGAGTACGACGTTTAACACACACTAACAAACAAAATCAGCCTAGTGGAACAAAACTAAAATGCCGTTTTTTGGTCAATACAGTAACAGAATACAAGATACAAGGTACAAGATTGTTTGTTTGTTTATTTAATTGGGGTTTAACGTCGTACTCAAGGGTATTTCGCTTAAATCACGACGATTTATCCACTACACATTTGCATTTTGCCTAATTACGGTGGAAAACCGAGAAGAAATCTTGTAAAAAACATCACCGAGTTTGCCGAGGCCACATCATGTGTCTCACTTATACACATGTTCGACAGACGGATTCAATCCTGTAAACGGTAAATCGAACAAGGATTAGTAAGCGCAATCGCTACCACTTAGCCACGACCCAGAGAGCGTAAGGTGCAGGACAAGCTTATTTCAGTGGGAACTGCGCAAACCTACATTGTGATGCTCACCATAAAAAGTACTTTTCCAGTTGCCCCTGCTGCAGATACCACACGGGCACAGAAGTTCAATCTTTACACCAATGGGTTCGTCAGATTAAACAATTATTCATTGGCCTAGGACACAACGTATGGATACAGTTTCAAAGGTTTGCGATAAAAGTTTATCTTATCTGTCTCCTCTCGACCACTTTTAACGGTATTTTAACCCTATCGAATTGTGTTTACGGCCTTTGTAATTTATAGACTATAAAAGTATTACATACAAAATGGAACGGAACAGATAATAGGGGAGATATATCAAAAATAACAAAAGACTTTCTCAAATCTACATGACGAAATGCAGCCTTAGGCTACTATTGGTATGACAAAATGCAGCCTTAGGCCACTATTGGTATATCATTAAACGCCTTTGGAAATGAATAATGTACAACTTTATACTGTTACGCGTGTAATGTAATGTAGATTTTCTAGTTCATCTTTACGTTATACTTCTATGCGACAAGTGTGCCCTGAGTTGGTTTGGGGGCATTTTATTATATCTGTTTAACCCATTTATGAAAAAAGTTTAAAATGTCTCACGTCATCGGCAAGGTCCAGTGGTAAACCGACATACTTTTACAACTTACTGACGTCAACGGAGGCCAAAAATAGCTCTATGAATAATTAATCGAGTGATCATAAAAGTAAATTTGACTGCAGGTCGTAAACTCATAACATGACAAATCTTGAACAATAAGCTATGGGACCTATATATCCCATTGTACTGTTTACTTAAAGTCATCACATGCCCAGCTTTATGGGTATATTTTGAGAAAACCCCGTATATAGACCAGGAAAAGTGGATATAAATTTTCTTTCTCTCTAGGTATTTGCAAGCTCGACTTGTATAATAAACGAGGTCTCGCGGGTCTTGAAGGCTGTGTATATGTTTCACACACGTATTAAGAATGTTTTCCATACACACAACTAATTATAATCTCTACATCATTATTCACGAAGCAAATGGACATCACGGATTACATTATGCAAATGACGTAGTCTACTCGATCAACCATAGCTTTAACGCGTACGACTACCTGTTCATTGAAAGAGTATTTGAACATGTCGGCTTACCAAGGCACTTGTTCCCACACGAATACACGTTAAAACTAATTAACAGTATATAGGAATAAAAAGGCTAACTGTGCATCGAAGTGTGCCAATCTTGTATAATATTGTATGCAGACTTGTAAAGTGTGTTTCTCAGTTATAAAGTCTATCACTCACTTTGCTTGCTGACACTGACGACTTTATACAGATATATGAGCAGTTAAAATGTTTATTGAAATGTAACTATTTAATGTTAGTTCTCGTAGATGAAAACGTTTTGTAGAAGATGTATACACACGTGTTGGAAAGAGATTGATTGCTGCTTCGTCTTAAAGGTCGAATTCTACATTATTTCTCCTACATGACGGTGATGTTCTCCAACACTATGTAGAGACACTGGTAAGGGGCATACCTAATGTGCCTCCAGTGCAATGGAAAGACAACATGGATACTCTCGAAACATAATACTCTCGAAATATTACACTCTCTAAACATAATGCCTTTAGCTAGAGAACCGAATCAAATAGAATACCCAGGTTCAATAGGTATCACTGTGTGTAAACTGCAGACACAACAAGGATTAGATTAAGTAACTGGAAGCAGCATCATTCAATTAATATGTTAAACGCAACCTCGCCAGGTGTAACTGACGTACTAAACCATTTTTAAAAAGTGATCATGATTTACGAAAGCTGAAGTATAAACATTCTTAAATCGTATTTTTGTATTTTTGACAAATTTATTTATTCAGTGGCCGACTGCCAGGAAACATGAAGTGCGCAAATTAACAGTAGTGCAACATGACAGACCTGCCATAAGAATAGAAGGAAACAACAAACAAAAATCTAGCATAAGGTAAATGGTATACACAAGAGTTAAATCTTAAATACGGTACTTGATGCAAGAGGAAGCCAAACAAACAAAAAACCTTAGCGTAAGGAACATAGGGCAACGAATAAAATCTAAACTGAGGTACTTAATGTAAGATGAATCTATTCTATCGTAAGCTGTTTAGTGTAACAACAGTTTAAACTTAGAGAACAATGGAACAGAAGGATTCACATCGAGTAAAATTTAGACTAAGATAATTAGTGTAACAAGACGCCAAACCTTTTGTTAGATGTATAGCGCAACAACAAATAAAACCTTGGGCAAGGAACATGATTTACAGCGAGTAAAATCCAGACTATTCACTAAGATAATTAGTGTAACAACAAGCCAACCCTACCGTAAGATGAATCGTGCAACAACAACAATAACCTTGAGTTAGGAATATGAATTATAGCCAATAAAATCTAAACTAAGATAATTAGTGCAACAAGAAGTCAAACTTATGGTAAGATGTATAGTGCAACAACAAATAAAGCCTATAGTCTAGGGTAATTGGTGGAAGAGGGAAATCCAGACTAAGGTTTTTAACGCAACAAGAAACTAAACCTACCGCAAGATGAATCGTGCAACAACAAATAAAACATAGCGTTAGGAAAATGGATTATAGCGAGTAAAATCTACACTAAGATAATTAGTATAGCGCAACAACAAAAAATAAAACATAGCGTTAGGAAAATAGATAATAGTGAGTAAAATCTAGACTAAGATAATTAGTATAGCGCAACAACAAAAAATAAAACCTAGGATTAGAAAAAAAAAAATGGTTTATAGCGATAAAATATAGACTAAGATAATTAGCGTAACAGGAAGCCACACCTATTGTAAGGTGTATAGCGCAACAATATATAACACCTAGCGTAAGGTAAATGGTACAACGGGTAAAATCTCGACTAAGGTTTTTAACGCAACAAGAAACCAAACCTACCGTAAGATGGGTAATGCAAAAGCAAGTCATTTTCATCGGCATCGATATATTGAATATCGTCCCAATCGTCTACCTTACCCATCATGACAACACTCTGTTAGTATACCTGTTGTACTTGTTAGAATACAACTAGACAATTGACCCAGGTGTGGGTTTATACATGTACTTATATATACCGCAGAGAAATCTGTCGATTGCAATAAATCAGTGGTTCAAATCACTCCACGATAGATAAATTTAACACTGTGTTTGATAATGCCAAATTAGGTTAACATATATATGATAATGATAGAGCTGCACGACCTCTGATTTAATTCTGTTCGATATAAACATATACCATGTAAAGTTCCCAGTTACCGTGTTAAACAGACATTATACAGCGGTTAATATAAACACACTATGCAGAAATAAATTAACTTTTTGTGTCAAGTTATTTAAACATGTTGGCTCCCCTTCAGGGCGGATGACTATCTGTGTGGGTTGATTTGACTATTTAAAATAGGACTGGCGACTGGTTTGGACTTCTATTTGTGGCAACCGACGTCATTATAACTTGTTAGAACACAAAGATTAGTTTTAAAATTAGAACACAATATAATTATGTTTTAGTTAATTAGATATATCTTAAATACAATGAGATATATCTTTCACTCTACAAAGCAGGCAACTAAGAGCATTTTTGCCAAGGACATAAATTCTTAAAAATAACGTATTTAAAACATAATCGTAGAATCAAACTGAAGGATTTGCTGCTTATATGGGCATTTCACTTATATAACTGCAATGTAGTCTACCATGAAGTGAAAAATGTGACGTTGTGATTGGAAAAGAATGTTCTTCAAATGCTAGGTAGACGCAGCAAGTCAATATTTGAAGCCATCATGACTAAGGACAGTTTGATATTCAATGCTTTCTTTACTTAGCACTGGAACACGCTTAAGTTAACACTAGTATCAACACTTAAAGGCAAAGACAACTTTTTTCGACCTAAACTTCGAACAGTAGACGTCAGTCCCGCCTGTTAAATTCGCTAATTAACGGATATGCTTACTCGAATGCAAGTGCAACACAGATTTTTTTTTTTTTTAAATATGCAATAAAAATAATAAGTTTAGGTCGAATAAAGTTGTCTTTTCCTGTGAAATACCCTTAAGCATAAGTAAGTAACCCCGGAAACAAGCTTATCATTAGACGTTAGGTGAATTCCTTCGACGGAGGGGTTGCGAAGTGGATGTAAAAGAACTAACCGTTTTCTTTGTTTAATTGGGTTGAACGTCGTATTGCCCACTTTAAACTGTTACTTGCCTAATTACGGTGAAAACCCGGGATGAAACCTCGTAAAAAACCGCCTCCGCAATTGCCACATGGTGTGACTAACGCATATACCTAATTGTCGACAGGCAGACTCGATCTCGCGAACGGTAAATCGAAGTGGATTAGTAAGCGCACTCGCTAAGCACTAAGCCACGGTTGCGACGCAACTAACCGGACCACTGACCACAATAACCCTAGGACTATTAACACAAAGTATCATAAAGCACCAGGTCGATCGCTTATACAACGAGTCATATTCATGAAGTTAGCTTGGGTTAACATCATATTTGGGGTGTGCATTTCTTTTATAAAGATAAACCACACAGTCAGTGTAATTTAAACCGTCGCCGTCTTACCTCCACATATGTACAGTATCAACAGATTTGTCAAACACCTAGGCTATACTTTATAGTGACATTTGGTAAATGCAATTTTTCCCGAAAGTGAGCTAATGAATAGATCTACGGCACGTGACTTATTGAGGCGAGGGTAATGGCGCGGTCGGACTTATCCCAAAGTGCAGTCTTTGTTATCAAGCGGCCCGTGGACGTGGCTTAGTGGTAGCGTGCATGTGCTCTTCCTAATCCAGCTTCGATGTTCAGTTCAGGTATATGAGCGAGTCAAACGCTGTGACTCCGGCAACCGCGGGGTGGTTTTGACGAGGTTTCTTCCCGGTTTTCCACCTAAATGGCGAAGGTACAGTAAGAAGTGGACACTCCGTCGTCATATACCCTTGAGTATGACGTTAAACCCAAAACAAGCAAACAAGTTACAGTGGAAAAGCTACAGGTGCTATTAAATGGCTATAAAATGCAGACGGCGGTGATAGATGTATTCATTTTCACCGAAATGATGTACTTTGATCCCTGGAAGTATCTTTACCGAAACGTGCACTCTCACTAATAAATAAAAAACTAAATAAAACTACCAAATTTCACATAGGGCTTTAGAATATGTTAATTTAGCAGTACATGAGTATCTGAACCAAAAACGGATGAAAGTAGAGATTTCTCGACACAATCAGGACTATGCTATAAGCTTTTTCGTTTTATGTCATCATGGCGACAGTCGTATCTATATGGCGTCCGAGGTAATTGAAGCAGTACAATTAAGGATTTCCTCAATATTTTTAAACGTACCAGTTGAATGTGAGTCTACATGGAAACACCTTGGATCCCCACAGAGGGACAGCGCTCCGAAATCAAAACTTGCTTTTTAGTCGTTTTTGACGATGTTTCCAATCAAAAACATATTCTTTTCGTGTCTTTTGGCAAATAAAATTATTTAAAATTTTCTACTTCCGGTCCCCTTACAAAACAAATTGCGGCACGCTGTATATTCGATATATAGCGTACTAGATTGTGACATACAAGAGATACTTTAATGTACTATTTAGGAGAAATAAACAACCGGAATAGAGCACTCGTGTATAATCTAGAATACTAATTTTTTAAACCAAATTAAATTGAAATTCGAATCGATTAATGAATCACTATGAACACAAACTGGGCACGCATAAAAGATTGGCAGTTAAATTAATTAAATATGGCGACTACTCAACAGAAGCGAGCATCTTCGTTTAGTTAATTACTAGAACATTGTTCAGCGCTTCAGGGAGTACAAAACAAAGAGAGTAGAATACTAACATATATATTTTATTTTAAAAAAGAGTACAATTCCTTCCCTCACCGGGATTGGAACTCGGGTCTACACGTTTGTCCTCAAGATTTAACAGTCATGTAATCTAGGATGTCACTGTTAGGTGTAAATGTTATAATGACAAGATTCTAGGGAAGTAAACATATTTAAACATTTATTTTTAAACAACATAGTTCATATTTGTGTTTGTTTGTTTGATTGAAGTTTAACGTCGTACTCAAGGGTATTTCGTTTATATGACGACGTGCTAGCCCAATGGGTGAAGGAAACCACCCTCGACACCACTGACAACACACAAAGACGGGACGGGACAAATACAGGAGGACAACAACAGGACGCGATACAGACACCACAAAACAGATCGGCTTCCTGTTCCTGCTTCCTGGTGTTGCTGGACCCCTTGGGCTTATATTAAAAGTTAAGTATTCAAATTATATCTTGTCAAAAAGAATAATTCTTATCACAAACAGTTTAATTGGAGCATATAATTTAGTTTTCCCATGATCAAATATTCACGTCCGCAAAACTTTAATTGTCAATGTTTTGCACTTCACTTTTATGCAGACTTTACATTTTCCAAGGCGTATTTTTTATACAACTATTCATTTTACAAACTTCAAATTTGTACCATTGTAAAGAGCACAATACAGGGATTAATAAATGAATATGTCTGCGAAAGAGAATGCTCTATATATATGTATAGAAACACAAAACACCACAGTTACTTATTTGTAGCCTTGTTCGATATAGTGTTTGGGCTAGGAAATGTTCACCAGAGCACATCAAAGGAATGAATGCAAACACAAGTGAAACTATCTTCCATAGAAAGCTCAGCTATGCAAACAAAATCGACTCAAATTTAAACAACACGTCTTATTCATAAAGATGTCATTGGTTATCCGAGTAATAAGATTTTTCTAAACTTTTACCTACCTTGTTCTCCGTTGAATCGTTTGTTAAGCAGTGTAGTATGAATCTGAGCTCTGTAAAGTCATATATTTCACTGACTGAAGCAAGCTCACAGCTTTCACCTTGGGATTTTCTTTTTTGTAAGAAAGTATATCAACGCAAGCGGAGCATGTCCAGTTAAATTTCTGGTCTTCTCATCACCAGGTCGGCTCTATCTTAACTCACTGGAGCATAGTCAGTCCGTAGCCAGAGGACAACACGTTTGCTATGTCCGCCATCCTGATACCAACAACACATGCGCAATAGTTACATATATTTTTCGACAAAGGTGGGTAAATATGTTACAAAATGGCGTCTGTTAGTATGTTGCAATCAGCTTTGTTTCCTGCGAATCAAAGTTGTCACGGTACTGAATAAATTCAAGGTCAGTGAGCTTTAACCCATCAGCTTTTATACAACCTATGTATTTACAAGTATGTATAAGCTTAACAACAACAACGACGTCTCGCTGGGATAAGAATATAAAGCCTTTTATATTTATACGTTGACAATATCCCAGTCACGTACATGGACATGAAATAGAGATAAGGACACTGCTTACGTCATTGCCCTGGATCTTTGTTGCAGTCATGCACCGCTTTAACACGATGAGCTCAAAGTTAAATATTACCTCTGTTTATGTTGACTTAATGTGTATGTATCACTACAAAACAGAAAATGACACAACTTAAAAACTATAATCTTTCCATTATTATTGGTGGATGCTCATTGAAGAGTGTTACTTCAGCTAAACTTTATACGGTCTGACCATTGAAGAGAACATATAAAGAGAAAAATAGATACGTTATTCGGGAAAATCAGTAGGAGTATAGCTTTATTAAAAGTAATTAAGATATTTTTACCTTTCCACATTAACATTCTACAACTCCTTCACTCAATCCCGCATTGACTTGTATTTTTGTGTGGAGAAGTTCCTCACATATAACAAGAATACACAAGCTTTAAAAGATAGCCGTTATAGTTATCACAGATAATTCAATGGTAAAAAAATCTTAACCTGTTTTTAAAAAGTGAACAAAACTATAACTGCGCCACAAAGATCTGAATATAGAAAGTGAGTGTCTGTGATTAAACTCTTCATGTAGATACACCACCATATTTACATGAACTATTCAAAGTTAAAA